>CM056058.1:98769779-98912279 GCA_029574335.1 Rana kukunoris | reverse complement strand
GTCCTTATTCAAAGTCAGCAGCTACACTGTTAGTAGCTGCCGACTTTGAAAAAAAAAAAAAATGCGGGTGGAGCTCCTCTTTAAATGATAACATCAAAAAATAAGTGCAAGCGAGTCCAAAAAATTGCAGCAATGGTCACTAAGTGATAAGCAGTTGGTAAGTCCATGCATCAAATGGTTAACTTGAGAGTAGACACCATCACCACGGAACAGATATCAAACTGGTAAGAGGTAGAGGTAAGTGCCTACTTACCAGACCACCATGACCCTTTGTTTAAAAAAAAAAAAGGATCAGGTGGAGCTTTAGTACAGTTGGTGGCCTAAGGTCTGTACTGGTACCTGGATGGGACTGGCCAGGAATGGATTCCAACAGAAGAAATTACCATGGGTAAAAATGAAGAAAAATTGGCCATAGTGAAGTTCCACGATTTATTATAAAACGGATTAAAAACAAAAGCAAATGGCCGCTTACTTGTGCAAGTACCGAGACCTTGGCACTAAGGAATCAAGCGTGTTACAGCTAGATGTGACGTGAAGCCCCGGCCGCACTGTCTCGCTCGTGGGTAGGTGTAGCGTGCGTTCCACTGCCCCTCTGTGCCAAATCCGTCCTGAATTTTCAGTGGGGATATCAAAGATGCCTGCAGCTACAGGCATCATTCAGATATCCATCTCTTCAGCCGGCGATCCTGCGCACCATAAGAATAATTATAGCGGCATTTCCGCCGCTTGATCGTTCTCCTGCCGCCATCCGGTGCTTCTCCGGGCTCTCCCGTGCCATTGGAAGAAACGATCTGCCACCGCCGGATGGGAGGCATAGAGATGACCAGTCATCTTTATGATCGTCGGAGGCCCGGGTGCGATGTTATGACGTCACGCCCAGGTACCATAATGTAAACAAAGCCGCAATCGCGGCTAAAAGCATGAGATCCGTGTGTGGTGTGTTTTTTTTTTTTTCACGATCTCATGCTATCCAGCCTCTCCATAAAGAGTACCTGTCACGAACCATTCCTATTTCAAGGGATGTTTACATTCCTTGTAATAGGAATAAAAGTGATCAACTTTTTTTTTTTTTAAAGTGTAAATAGAAAATAGACTAAAATAAAAAATAATTTGTATTTTCTTTATTTTTTAAACACCCCTATCACTGGTAGCTTGCGCTCAGAAGCGAACACACACGCAAGTCCCGCCCAAATATGTAAACGCCATTCAAACCACACATGTGAGGTATCGCCGCGTGCGTTAAAGTACCAGCAACAATTCTAGCACTAGACCTCCTCTGTAACTCTAAACTGGTAAACTGTGGAGATTTTTAAGGACTGAAGTTTGGCGCCATTCCATGAGTGTGCGCAATTTTAAAGAGTTTAAACTTTACTTTTTTGTTTAAGTCATGAAACCGTTTTTTTTTTTTCCAAAAAAGTGTTTGAAAAATGATTGCGCAAATACCGCGCAAGATAAAAAGTTGCAATGACCGCCATTTTATTCCCTAGGGTGTCCTTTAGCTAAAGTCTAATACAGGGTAAACAAACTTCTGTGCCCATCGTTTTTGTCTTTTAATGGAAAGAGAGTATTGGGGGGGGGGGGGGGGAGAAAGGGAGAGGAAAGAGAAATGAGGGGGGGGGGAAGGGAGAGCAGAGAGATGGAGCAAGAGAGAGGAGAGACAAAAATAAAAATAATATATAACATCAAAAGGGGAGGGGCAATTGCCCAAAGGGAGCCATGATCTAACCCTGAACGTACAATGGGGATGCTAGACGCAGGATCCTGATGTGTATTGATGGAATTTGTCAGAGAAGCGAAAGGGGTTCCGATGAAACCATCTGGACTTTTGTTCCTCTGACTTATCTCGCGAAGCGGAGGTCTGATCTTCCATTTTGCTCAATGTCCTTTACCCCTGCGATAATGAGTAACGATTGTGCAGCTCTACAATGTCCATTCACCTATAGGTGGTGCATAACCCCTAGTTATGTTTATTAAACACTAAAAACAAAAATCCAGGTGCACAGACCAGAGGCCAAGTGAAAAGTCAAAGAAACTTTTTAATGTAGCTGTGGCCGCTGCTGTCCTGTCATTTGTCTGAGTTTTGAAGATATAATCAAAGGGGTGAACAGCACTGATCAGCAGTAGAGATGAGCTTCGAGTTTGGTGTATAGTATGCCTGTAAAGCAGCGCTTGTTTCCCATGCTTGGAACTGTCCCTGCACAAAGTGTGATTTCCGAAGGGGGGGGGGGAAGTAATTTAAAATCACCTGTGGCTATAATAAATTGTCAGCTCCTAGCAATACAGAGAAGTAACTCATAAAATAAAAAAAATGTGTGGGGGGTCTCCGGTCCCCTTCAGGTCTGGTATGGATATTAAGGGGAACACCACGTCAAATAAAAAAAAAATTAAAAAATCACGTGGGGTTCCCCCAAATATCCATTCCAGACCCTTCAGGTCTGGTATGGATTTTAAGGGGAACTCCACCCCCCCAAAAAAGACGTGGCGCCCCCCCCCCCCCCCCCCCCCCCCCCCCCCCCAGAAATCCACACCATACCCTTTATGCGAGCATGCGACCTGGCAGGCCGCAGGAAAGGAGGGGGGATGAGAGAGCGCCCCCCTCCCCTTCCTAAACCGTACCAGGCCACATGCCCTCAACATTGGGAGAATCCTTTGGGGGTCTGTGACCCCTCAAAGCACTATGTCCCCATGTTGATGGGGACAAGGGCCTTATCCCTACAACCCTTGCCCGGTGGTTGTGGGGGTCTGCGGGCGGGGGGCTTATCTAAATCTGAAACACCCCTTTAACAAAGGGGACCCCCAGATCCTGCTCCCCCTATGTGAATTGGTAATGGGGTACATTTCACCCCTACCATTTTACAAAGAAAGTGTAATAATTGTGGAAAAAAAACAGACACTGTTGGGAAAGTCCTTTTTTTATTTAAAAAAATAAAATTTCAGTGGTGGTAATCCACTCTCTGTCTCCACTCCAACGCTGTCGGTATCCTGCGATGGGTGATCTCCTCTCCGGGGTCCAGTTATGAGAAGATCTCCTCTTCATCCAGGATCCATCGTTGAGATGTCCATCCAGCGCACGCATCACCTGTCTCCACCGGAGACAGCCCAGGAATGACGCGGCTTCAGCAGTGACAGCTCTTATGTAGGTGAGGGTGGGGCCACCCATCATGTGACCCCGTCCCCCTCTGACGCAAGGGAAAGCCCAGGCTTTTCCAGTGACGTGCAGGGAATCCCACCCCCCTCTGAAGTAAACGCAGGTTTGCTGTTACATCAGAGGTGGGAATTGAAAGAGAAACATTCCAATGGGGACACCCAGTTCTGGTGACGACCAGGCATTTCCTCACTTCAGAGCGATATTCTCTCTCACTTCCTGTTTTGTAGTAATGGGGCAGGAAATGGAGGGAAATCTTTCCGAAGGGACACAGAAGGCAACAAATACTTAAAGCGGATCTCCACCCTAAAGTGAAGATCCGCTGATCGGAACCCTCCCCCCCTCCGGTGTCACATTTGACACCTTGCAGGGGGGAGGGGGGTGCAGATACCTGTCTAAAGACAGGTATCCGCACCCACTTCCGGCCCGCAGTCTCGGGCAAAAGACGGGCTTTTCCCGTTGCGTGCTGGGAACTCTCAGCTCCCAGCACACAGCGGGAGCCAATCGCGGGCGCAGCGCGACTCGCGCATGCGCCGTAGGGAACCGGGCAGTGAAGCCGGAGCGCTTCACTTCCTGGTTCCCTCGCCGTGGATGGAGGGGGGAGCAGCAGGGTGACGAGCGATCGCTCATCCTCTGCTGCGGACGCCGCTGGACTCCAGGACAGGTAAGTGTCCTAATATTAAAAGTCAGCAGCTGCAGTATTTGTTGCTGCTGGCTTTTAATATTTGCTTTTTGGTGAACCATCCGCTTTAACTGTGTTTATATCTCTCCCTTACACTATCCAAAATGGTGTTTGAGGGGGTTCAGTTCTACCATTTGAGACTGGGTCCACTTCAAATATTTTATCTTATTTGTAATTTTATCACCAGTTTATATCTTGAGCGGTCACACTGTTCAGACATGTCTTGCATGGTTCAGGGTCACAGGGATTCTTTTGTACTTCATTTGTTTTATCTGGAACGTTGGAGAAACGAGTCTGATCTTTTCTGTGTTTGTTTTTGTTGAAATCCTTTCAAGAGAAAATGAGCGTGATGTCTCTTCCTGTTTTTACAGATTATTTAGTCTATAAACTGGAGGCACAAGAGGCCCTGAACAAAGAGAAGGTAAGTTCTTCCCACCGAGAAGCTCTCTAGCAGCTGTAGAAAATGCTGGTATGTTTTGGCAGATAAAATGCCCATGTTTCTGAAAGCCTAAAGCAGGGATCCTCAAACTACGGCCCTCCAGATGTTGTAGAACTACACATCTCATGAGGCATTGTAACACACTGACATTCACAGACATGACTAGGCATTATGGGAATTGTAGTTCCTGAACAACTGGAGGGCCGTAGTTTGAAGACCCATGGCCTAAAGGATGTCTGATTTTTATTCCACCTCTCCAAGGGTGTAACTGTCTGGGTAGCACATCTGTATGTCTGAAGGAAAATGATCAAGAACGAATGCCAAGAGAAATCATTCTACAGTGGTAGCCACTTACCAAAGCTATTGCATATTTCTTACCTGCTTCTGTTCTGCAAAAAGTGGGGGTTGACTAAGCCAGGGGTCTCCAAACTGCGGCCCGGGGGCCAGATGTGGCCCTTTGCCAGCCTTTATCTGGCCCTTGGGGCACTATTCCATCTACTAATACCAATAATGGGGCACTACTCCTCCTACTGACCACCAACCCTGAGGCCATATTTATTCTCACTGATGCTGGGCTTGGGACATTTTCTACCTCTGCTGGCCACAATCCGGCCCTCCCAAAGTCTGAAGAACAGTAGACTGGCCCTCTGTGTGAAAAGTTCAGAGACCCCTGGACTAAGCCAATGCATTGCCTGAAAATGATTGCCAAGACAGGATCTGACTGCTAAAAATCATGGTCAACTCCCAGTGTTCTGTTAAATTTCCCAGCCCGGAACCCCATTGGATATGTAGTTTACTTTCCTAGATCACTAAATAAAAGTAAAACCTGTGCTTTGGCTGTATAACGCATCAGAAATAATTTTTGTTGCAATCAACCATTAAACGACTGACTAGCACAAACAATAAATGCCCCTGTTTCCTCTGTGCATTTGCGGTCAACTTTAGGTTTGATGGCCCTAAATAAGTACCGTGTTTCCCCGAAAATAACCCGGATCTTATATTAATTATGCCAACAAAAGACACAGTAGGGCTTATTTTCGGGGTAGGTCTTACCATGTAATGTGCTGTCTTCTCTCCCCCTCTCTCTCCCTGCCTGTCGGGAATCCCCAGTGTGAACTGAGTTAAAATGCTTGTAAAATCCTATAACCCACTCTATTACAGTATTATATCATGTACAATGTGTGTTTCTGTAATATAAATGTGCCAAATACCTTGGTTATAGCGCCATTCTGCGCTTCAGTGACCTGCCTGAGCTCTCTCCCCCACAATTATTACAGAAACGCACACATTGTACATTATATACTACTATAATAGAGAGGATTTTAAAGGCATTTTTAACTAGGGCTTATTTTTGGGGTACGGCTTATATTGCAGCCCTCCTGGAAAATAAGGCTAGGTCTTATTTTCAGGGTAGGTCTATACCCAGCATTGGCCTCTTTCTGGCCTGCCATCCTTTGGTCACTGTAGATGGAAAGTGAAGCATCCTGGGATATGTGACATGCTTACCCCCTGGAGGCTTCAGAGCAGTGAAGATGTCTAGGCCTATCTAGGCAAAAATGGCAGCTGGGATGGAGACGGCAGGCACAAATTGCTGTTTTGATTGTGCAGGGTGAGGGATGCCCAATGCATCAAGGGATGAAGATTCAATTTAAATTGCCTAATTTCTCCTAATGTGTCTTTTTTTTATTTATTTTTTTATTGAACCAAGTCTTGTATAATTACTGTTTTTTGATCTTTCCATCTTTTGTTTTACAGCAAGATTCTATGAATCGCTATGGGGCCCTAAGCTCGCAGCAAAAGATTCTTAAGGTAATCAGCATACGCTTTAAGTTCATGTAGAAGGGAACTGCCAATTTATCTTGTTTAAAGGGATTATAAAGGTTCGTTTATTTTCTAAATGGGTTCCTTTTAAGCTAGTGCATTGTTGGTTCACTTACCTTTTCCTTCGATTTCCCTTCTAAAATGTTTTTTCTTTGTCTGAATTTCTCACTTCCTGTTCCTCCTCTAAAAAAAAAAAACTATCCTTTATAACCCCTTTAATTTGGGTTCATAGTCTATATGGGTGGCTATGTACAGCCAGGTGGTTGCAAATTGCGCAACCGTTAAACCTAACCTGGGATATTTTGGGAGGGTTGCATGCCTCAAAAGCTTATTGTGCATAGCATGGAGTGGAAACCCTCCAGCCATATACCGTAACTGTTAAAGGAATCCCGTGTCGGCGCCTGCAATTGCTAGCCTTCTTTTGAAACTGTTTGTTGCCCGACGCCCTGTTGTATAATCTGACCTGCCAAGATGACTTCCAACGGGCCAAATGGCTTTATTAAAGGGTCACTAAAGGAAAACATTTTTTTGCTGAAATGAATGTTTACAGGGTATAGAGACATAAAAGTTAACTGATTCCTTTTCAAAATGATTAAAAATAGATAATCAATCATATAATGTACCTGCAGGTTAGTTTCACTTTTGAACTGGCTTCATGTTTCTGCAAAGTAGAAATAGACACACAGAACAAAAACAAACAAATCCAGGGCAGTGTTTTGTTTTTAAAATGAATCTGATTGGTCCTGGGAAGTTTTAGACACACAGTAATGACAGCTTAGACCACCGTGAGAAAGCTCCCAGCACTGTGGTTATAAGGAAACAGACAAGCAGGAAGTGTGGAAAACAGAGCAGGATTACAGCAACTTCAAAGCAAAAACTAACAATAAGGACATGAAACCAGTACTGCAGTAAGGTAACGGAAGCTATTTAGCTAAAAAAAAAAAAATTCCTTTAGTGATCCTTTAAGCAGGCAATATAAATCCATAAAAGGCCAGACAAAAAAAGGTGCATCTTCCAACACCTGGTTGTTCTGGCTTCAGAGCATTCAAAGTCCCCTACCTTGAACAAGTAGTAGGTGGCTAATGTGAAAAAATGTAGTCGGGTCAGTGACCAAAGTATTCAAATCAGTGGTTATAGTCAAATTCCTGCATCTTCAGAAAGAGAATGCCGGCCTCCATACTACTTCTCTCTACACGGGTTTCCTAGAGATATTCAGTTCTGAAGTTCTTGTTGGAAAAAGCATTTTCCAATGTGTTGACAAGCTTTGGAGCAGATGACTGGTGTTCCCTTCCCTTTTGAAAGGCAGAAAAAGGCTTGGCGGCATATGTGGCATCCACTGATCTGCTAAGGAGGTTAAGAGTGCTGCTGATCCTCTTGATACTTTGCTAGGAGCCAGAATGAGCAGCTGCTATACATACGTGAGACATCTGCTGTTCTGACCGGCCTAATACCACAAAGCAACTCGTTTCTTTCATCCACTCTTGTGCTGCATGTGAAGCATCTGATTGGTTGCTGTGGGCCAACATGGACTGATACTATTCTTCCTTCTAGCTATTTTGTGTATATACAGTGCTGTAAAGGCCTTTGCTGTGCTTGGCCATACACTTATACACTTATAGATTATTTTTTATTTTTTGTTCAGACTGCAGAATGAACAAAAGAGATCTAATCGATTCCTTCATCCAAGCTGATGCATGTAGATGGATTAATCTCTTCTGTTGGCGATTGTATTCTAAGGCCCCGTACACACGGCAGAGAACCTCGACGGGCGGAACACATCGTTCCGCCCGTCGAGGTTCTCGGCCGGCCGTCAGATTCGGCGACCAGCCATTCATCCCGACGGGCCGTCGAGCAAATAGAGAACCTGCTCTCTATTTCGGCTCGACGGTATGCTCGCCGAATCCGTACACACGGCCGAGGTTCTCGGCAGAATCAGGATGCCAGAGAGGTTCTCCGTGTGTACGGGGCTTAAAGGAGAATTGGGGCGAGGTACTGAACATTGATCTCGAAAGCCTCGTACACAGTGAGTGAGCGAGTAACTTTTATAGCGCTACAAATGCAAACAAAATCGCCCCAAGGCGGTTTTTTGCTTCCTGCGTCTTCAGAAGAGGCGGGGCTTAAGTTTTTCCTGAAGGGCCGATTGGTTTTATTCCATGTGGATGTCCGTGGGTAGAGCGTTCCATAGCCATGGTCCCTGGACTGTGAATCTTCGTTCTCCTTTTAGATTTGTAGTGGTTCTTGGATGTGGAGGAGATTTTGGTTAGTTGACCGAAGGGCGCGACTAGGGGTGTAGTGTTTTTTATTTTCTCGCATGAGTCTGCGCAGCAGGCAGAGAAGATGGTGAGATCCGCTGACTACTGATCCTATTTGTGCATCCATAGACATGTCTGAGTCAAAGATGACTCCGAGGCTTTTGACTTTGGTGCTTGGGGCGATGGTTTGTCCATGGATGGTGGGTGGTGTGTTGGTGGTCCTAGAGGGTTGTTTGGTGTGTGTGTGTGTGTGTGTGTGTGTGTGTGTGTGTGTGTGTGTTTTTTTTTTTTTGGTTTAGGGATTATCCAACGGTAAAAGTGTGACGACAGGTTGTTGACGGAAAATCTATTCGTTTTGTATGCTCCATCAGACAATTGTCGGATTTTCCACAGATGAATGTAGGTAGCATGCTTTAAAATTGTCTGCCAACAATTGTGTGTCGGATTTTCCAATCGTGTGGACACAAGTCCGTCAGACAAAACTTCAAAGTAAAAACGCGCATGCTCAGAAGCAATGCTCCCCATAACACAACATTGGCAGAAGTTGCCCAAAGGGTGGCGCTAAAGAGCTGAAAAAACAGTTTTGTGGGTTTTTTGGCCAACAATTCTTTGCCGTTTTTGTTCCTGGCCATTGCCCTTCGGAGAAAAGTCCTACGCTTTGTTGGCAGAAAATCCGATCGTGTGTATGAGGCTTAACCGATACAAATAGAAGACCTTGGCTGAAGTTGATGGCTTAGGCTTGGCAAGTCTTCACAAAACGGGGGCCCTTCTGAGGGTAACGGGTCACCCAGATTGCATTATATCTGCATATTTGAGCCAGAAGGCACACCAAAAATGTTCCTTGGAGTCTAGAAGTATTTGAATTCCACAAGTGACCAAAAGGAAGAAAAATGGCAGCAAACTGAGTGCCTATGCCAGAGACACTGACACAGATGTTCACTTACTGAAAATTGTTGCCAAACGGTGGCAACGTCTAATTACACAGTCACTTTTTTTTTTTACCAAGGTGGTGTTGACCAGGGCAATCATGACTTTCATTTTGGCAAGAATGAACTGAAGTTTGAATAATGTATGGCAGCATTAACTCTGAAATACCTGTTGATCGTACCAGTGCCTGCTCCTCCTGCTAAGGCTTGACTTAAAACAAATCACAGGGTGCTCCATGGTTTACTACTGTTCTGCTGTCATTAATTAATCTCATCGGGACATCAACCTTAAAGGGTCAATAAAAAAAAAATTCCTTTCTTTAGCTAAATGGCTTCCTTTACCTTACTGCAGTGCTGTTTTCATGTCCTCATTGTTAGTTTTTTTTGCTTTGATGTTGCTGTAATTCAAGATTTTCCTAGCTTGTGACGGAAAATATTGATTATATGAAGACAGGAGGCGAGTATCTTATGCATTATCTTTCTTTATTAATGCTCATAGCAGATAGTGCAAAATCATTTTAACGTAGTAAATAAAAAGAAAAAACTGTATGAACTACATATCCCAGCAGTACTTGGGCCTTAGCCACTCCCCTCCTAGTCTCTATATATGGACTGTCCTCCTTTGGTTCTTCCTCTTTCTTTATGTGGATCTTGAGGTATGGACACTCGGATCCGAACTTGAACTTCGTCGTTATATGTGGACTCTTCGGCCAGCCGGCCTCACAGTTTCCTGTCCGGAAGTTCCATGGTAACCGCAACGGTTCCCAACGTGGGATAACCAACTGAGTAATTCTGACCAACAGGTCCTCCAGAAGTAGGGGAACATCACCCGATTAGTAGGTTGTTTGCACATTCTGGTCGCGAATGGTATCAATAGCCTGAAATAATACGGAAAATCATGAGAGGGTTGGGAAGGGAGGGAAGATACTCGCCTCCTGTCTTCATATAATCAATATTTTCCGTCACAAGCTAGGAAAATCTCGAATTATACGTCAGACAGGAGGCTCATATCTTATGCAAGTTCAAAGCTTAACACAACATCTATATTATTATTGCATCCAAAAAACCAAGACATTCAGAGGTCTGATTATCGTAAGACAGACATGGCGACATGTTCCTCCGGTCTGAAATAGAAGAAACGAAAAACGGTCTCAGAAGACCAGTCGGCCGCCATTGGCAGGTCAGTAAGAGAGCCTCCAGTCACAACCACCTTGGTAGACATAGCCCCTCTGGAGGAATGTGCTCCAAACAGGGTGACGTCTATAACCGCCATTGCCATGGCTGATCTAACCCATCGTGCCAAAGTGGCAGGAGTGACCGGGTGGTGTGGACGTACGTAGGATATTAGGAGTTGGAAAAATCCTGGGGGTCGCAGGTCGGTAGTGCGTGCTTCGTAGGCCTGTAGGCATCTAACCACGCAGAGTCATGAGTGTGCAGGAAAATAGGGGTAAAACACTGATTGTAGGCCTGTTTTTGTCCTGCGGACTACCGAGAACTTAACCCCTTGAGGAGAAAACTGACGTCTGGAAATGTCTAAGGCCCTAACGTCTGAGACACGTTTGATGGAGATGAGGCATAGTAGTACCGTAAGTTTAAAAGACAGTAGTTTGAGAGATAGATTATCGTTGTCCTCCCAGCTGGAGAACATTTCGAGGACCCTGGAGACGTCCCAGGTGGATTGGTATTTAGGGCGAGGAGGTCGTTTGAACCTGATGCCTCGTAACAATCTGCATATCAGGGGATGTTTGCCGATCGGCAGAGAGTCCACGGGGTAGTGATAGGCTGATATGGCTGATCTATAAATATTGATAGAACTGTACGACTTGCCAGATCCGAAAGAGTCCGCTAGGTAGTTCGCTATGACGGAAATAGGGGCACGTACGGGATCAGCTTGCCGTTGTTCACACCAACGTACCCAGAGGCCCCAGGCTGATCGATATGCTGATCGAGTCCCGGGGGCCCAGGCCACGGTGAGTTTGAAAGTCCGTCGTGTACGTCTGGCACCCCGAGACCAACCATGCCAGGAGTGTCAGCTTGCCTTCCTCTACCATGGGGTGAATGCCCTTGGTCGGGTGGGAGAGGATGTGTGGGAATGGGGGCAGAAGTCTGGGACGGTCCATGGTTAATTCCAGCAGGAGAGGAAACCATGGTTGAGTCGGCCACCACGGGGTGATCAGCACCACCGTCGCTTCCTGATTCGCAATCTGTAGTAGGACCTTGGGGATCATCGAGAATGGGGGAAACGCATAGTGCGTTTCCCCCGTCCAAGAGTGGCGGAAAGCGTCTACCGCCAAGGACCCCGGGTCTGGTCTCCAGCTGAAGAAACGGGGTAGCTGGTGATTGAGACGTGAGGCGAATAGGTCTATTCCCAGGGGGCCCCAGAGTAGGTTCAGTTGGGTAAAGACTGATTGGTCCAAACGCCAAGCGCTGGAGTCGATAAGGTAACGGGAGTTCCAATCTGCGACAGTGTTGGAGGTACCCGGAATGTACTCCGCCGT
Organism: Rana kukunoris; assembly: GCA_029574335.1. Lineage (NCBI taxonomy): Eukaryota > Metazoa > Chordata > Amphibia > Anura > Ranidae > Rana > Rana kukunoris. The sequence continues at coordinate 98,900,516 of CM056058.1, read as the reverse complement.
AGGGATGATGTCGCGAGACAGACAGTAGTGCCAAATCTCTGTGGTAATGTCTGCTTGGATCTGGTGCCACCCAGGCGGTTGATGTATTGCACCGCCGCAATATTGTCCATGCGCAATAAAACGCAACAATTGGATTTCTCCGCTAAGAAACTCTGAATGGCGAATAGTGCCGCTGAGAGTTCCAGTCCGCCAGAAGACCTACCAGACGGGCTAGTATGCGTAGAGATAAGTACCCCTTGCGGAGTACTGCCCTGATCTATTTGCGGATCAGGGCCAATTTCGCGTTGGGTAGGCGGAGGACAGCTTGATTGGTGTCCACCAAAAAACCGAGGAATTCTATCTCTTGAGTTGGAATGAGAACTGAATTTTCTTGGTTGATCAGGAAACCTAGACCCTGTAATAGGTTGATCGTCCAAGCCGAGTGGCGATACGCCTGATCCTTGGAGTAAGCAAGTATGAGGATGTCGTCTAGAAAAACGATCAGACGTACTCCCTTCTCCTCAGCGATGCCATGGCTGGTTTCAAGATTTTTGTGAAACACCATGGGGCGGATGACAGACCGAATGGAAGGCAGGTGAATTGCCAAGTGCGTCCCCACCACAAGAAACGGAGTAGGTGTTGGGAGTCCCGATGCATGGGGACGGTGAGGTAGGCGTCCTTCAGGTCCACCTTCACTAACCAATCTCCCGGTTGTAGGAGGTCTCGAAGGCAGTGGGTGCCCTCCATCTTGAAATGCCGATAGGTGACATACTGATTTAATTCCCGAAGGTTTATGACGGGGCGATAGCCTCCCCCTTTCTTCTTGACTAAGAAGAGATTGCTGATAAACCCCGGGGAAAAAGGGTCGACCTCGATCACTGCGTGCTTGGATATCAGTTCCCGGAGCTCGTTGTCTATCAGAGCTACGTTGTTTTCCGCGAACCGAATAGGGGGTGGTATTATTCCTAGGTTCGGTGGGGACAGAAGCTCTATGTGGAAACCTGTAACAGTGTTTAGTATCCATGTATCTGCCGTAATCGCAGACCATGCGTGGGTAAAAAACATTAGTCGGCCCCCCACAGGAGTGAGGGGCAATGGAATGCATGTGGTACTCACCGGTGTATGGGCGAGAACGAGGGTATCCTCTGTGGCCGCGTCCTCTCCACAGTCTTCCACGTGGTGGGAAAAAGGGGGTGCTGGTTGCGCCGTGGTGGCGTATGGAGTGGGAGCCTGAGCGTAGAGAGTTTGGGTAATCGCTCTCTGAAACGGTCTACCGTTGTTATTGCGGCCGGCAGAACGGCCCCTATTTCTGCCGGCCCGGGGAAAAACACTACCAGCACCTGACCTTTTGAGAGAGGCTTGTGCTTTGTCAAGGCTGTTAAACAGTCCTACAAATTTATTGATATCCTTTACTAAGGATTCACCAAAAAAGCATCCCTTCTGCAGCGGGACCTGGTTCGGTCTCTAAGTGGGCCAATTGCGGATCTAGCCGCATCAGGATAGAGCGTCTGCGCTCGACAGAGCAGGCGGTATTAGCGCTGCCCACCAGGCATATGGTCCTTTGGGCCCACCCACGTAGTTGGGTTAGATCGACCGTCTGGCCAGTGGTTGCAGCTTGTTCTGCCATATTCAGGATCTTTGTCAGTGGTCCAAAAAGATCCAGCACACTATCTTGTATGGACTTAAAAGATCGGTCTATCCCCTTTTTGGGGAACTTCCCAGACTTTTGCAAATATTTTGATAGAATGGGATATATCTCTGGTGTCATGACTGTTTTCATTGGAATCTGAGGGCGAGGACATTCCGCTCTCAACTTATTACGGTTGGGACTGTCCAATGGTCTGCGGGCCCAAAGCTCCACGTACTGTGCTACGTGGGGTAAAGGAGCCCAATCCCCAGAACGGGGGTGTGATATGGCGTCCGGGTTGAACAATGGTTCACCCAGGGCGTCCACAATGTCATTGCCCTGATTGTCAGGGTTGGCGTCCTGTAGGAGCGCCGATGCCCCCGCATCCTCTACTTCTTCATACTCAGACTCTGAGACTTGGGACCCATCCGTCTCAGCGGACGAGTCCTCGTCTGACTCGATTATGTATGAGTCGGGTTTGGTCCGTTTGGCGGAACCATGCCTCTTAGATGACTCCCTGAGGCCCAGGGGTTGAGAGGAGTCTGAAGGATGCGTGGGGTGGCAGTCCGTGTGGGGAGCTGCTCGATGCACATTTTTTACTTCCCCTGCCGGGGAGTCATAGGCCGTCCCAATATGTTTCCTCTTCTGAGAGGATTTACCCTTAGTTACGGGTTCAGGGGGGGCCAGGGCTTGGTGAGCTCCGGAGGGGGCAGCAGTTGCAGCTAATGCTGCTTGAATAGATCTGCTAATGAGCTCTTGAAGCTGAGCAGCATTAAAGGTTTGAGCTGGTGCTAGTGTCAGCTCCTCATCAAGGGTGGGGAGAGAGTCCTCGTCTGTCATTTTGTATACCCACAAAGGATTGCTAGCCAGCTGTATAAATGAGAGGAAGGAATAAATTCCTAGGGAGCGGTAGCTGACTAACTAGAAAAAGGGGAATCTAACTAGCTCACTCACTCAGGCTCTTACCTCCGACCACAGGAAGACTGGTTTGCTGTGGGAGGAGAGCCTGGGAGGAAATTACACTCCAGAGGCGAAGTCTCGCGAGACTACGGCCCCTAGAGCCCTTATAGGCTAGCAGCTGAGATGAGTAGTGTGGGCGAAGTCCGCCCTGATGAGATTACAACTTGAGATGTAGCGTCGAAAGTAAACTCAGTTTGAGATGTTGCGTCGAAAAACGCAACCTACTTGCAAAAGCCCGCGAAGCGCGCTGTGTGCGAGGGGGGGGGGGGGGAGGGAGGAGGATAGACTGTTATGTGAGGAGAATAACTGAAATATTCACAGGTATAGGGAAAAATGGACCGGAATAGCGGGATTACCGCAGTATTCCGGTCGCAGATGAAAGTGAGATACAATCATTTAAACAATATTTACAGTATAATAAATTACAATAAAGTATACAGTAAAGTTATGCAATTAAAGAGAATTAAACAATACTTATCTCATGCCATGAGCAGAAAGAAAGAGGAAGAACCAAAGGAGGACAGTCCATATATAGAGACTAGGAGGGGAGTGGCTAAGGCCCAAGGACTGCTGGGATATGTAGTTCATACAGTTTTTTTCTTTTTATTTACTACGTTAAAATGATTTTGCACTATCTGCTATGAGCATTAATAAAGAAAGATTAATGCATAAGATATGAGCCTCCTGTCTGACGTATAATTGTGCTCTGATCTCCACACTTCCTGCTTGTCTGTTTCCTTATAACCACAGTGCTGGGAGCTTTCTCACTGTGGTCACTAATCAAGGAGGTGTGATTACTGTGTGTAAACTGAAACTGGGTTGGTGCTGAGGGGTTTTAGACAAACCATCACTGCCCTCTATTGGCTCTGTACATCAGAGAGACAGGAAATGACAGGAAAAACGAAACCTGAACTGTAGGTTGATTATATGATTGATTTTAATCTATTTTTAATCATTTTTAAAAGGAATTCGGTTAACTTTTATGTCTCTATACCCTGTAAACAGTCATTTCAGCCCAATTTTTTTTCCTTTAGTGACCCTTTAAGGCTCGGTTCACGCTGCTGCGACTTGTCATGTGACTTGCAAGTTTAACCACTTCCCGCCCGGCCAATAGCAGATTTACGGCCGGGAAGTGGTTATGAAATCGTGACTAGCCGTTCTCAAACGTCTAGCACGATTTCAATGCGGCGCGCGCCGATCGGTGATGCGGGGTGTCAGTCTGACACCCTGCACCTCCGATCTCGGTAACGAGTCTCCGGCGGAGCCTCGTTACCACGTGATCAGCCGTGTCCAATCACGGCTGATCACGATGTAAACAGGAAGAGCCGCCGACGGCTCTTCCTCACTCGCGTCTGACAGATGCGAGTACAGGAGAGCCGATCAGCGGCTCTCCTGACAGGGGGGGTTCGCGCTGATTGTTTATCAGCGCAGCCCCCCCTCGGATCGCCACACGAACCACCAGGGAGTGCCCATACTAGACCACCAGGGAACTTAAAAAAAAAAAAGGACAAAAAAACAAAAGGACAAAGAAAAAAAAAGGGGCAGTAAAAAAAAAAAATGATGCCAATCAGTGCCCACACATGGGCACTGATTGGCAACATTGATCCATCAGTGCCACCCCTCAGTGATCATCAGTGCCACCCCAGTGTCTTGTCAGTGCCACCCCACAGTGCCAATCCATGCCCAGTGCCCGCCTATCAGTGCCCACCTGTGCCGCCTATCAGTGCCCACCTGTGCCGCCTATCAGTGCCCACCTGTGCCGCCTATCAGTGCCCACCTGTGCCGCCCCATCGGTGCCCATCAGTGCCACCATATCAGTGCCCGTAATTGAAAGAGAAAACATACTCATTTACAAAAAAATTAACAGAAAAAAATAAAAACTTTATTTTTTTTTCAAAATCTTCGCTCTATTTTTAGTTGTTGCGCAAAAAAAAAATCGCAGAGGTGATCAAATACCACCAAAAGAAAGCTCTATTTGTGGGGAAAAAAGGACGCCAATTTTGTTTGGGTGCAGTGTAGCATGACCGCGCAATTGTCATTCAAATTGCGACAGTGCTGAAAGCTGAAAATTGGCTTGGGCGGGAAGGTGCGCAAGTGCCTGGTATGGAAGTGGTTAAAGTTGCATGACAAGTCGCACCCCATTAACGGCAATGGAATCGTTTTAATCGGTGCAGCTTAGAAAAAGGTTCCTACACTACGTTTGGGGTGACTTCATTGCGGCATGCTTGCGACTTCATTAACCATTAATGAAAGACATGATGAAGTTTCATGGCTTTCCAGCCAGGGCAGTGTAAACCCAGCCCAAAGGGTGCATAGGGCAGCATAATTATTGCCTACTGCCCCATTTTTAGGCTTCAGTGAGAGCCCATTGGGAGGGTGAGGAGGTGACAGTCACCCCAACCCGACCCCTGTAAATTATGTGGTCGGTACCGGCATGCCGTTCCATGTTTTCGTGTATGCAAGAAGGGCAAGTGCAAATTCCACCTGCTTCCCTGGCGCTTTAGCTAATGGCTTCATGGTTATTTAAATTCTTATCCCTAATGCAGTGCATCTTCATGGTCTTTTCAAAATCTTTTATGTTTTTAAGAATTTCCTTTGATGAGGAAATAAAAGCCTTTAAAAATGTTCTTATAATTGCTTTAACCTTCTGCTACCTTGTTATTTTGTAAAGGTGCATGTAATTTTTGTACTTCTGTTTTTAACTGCTAATGCCATTTAAATTTCTATAAAAGGCAGCGAGAACAGCCTATTCTAGCAGACTTCTCTGTACAATGAAATCTGTTCTTAAGAACGTCAAGTCCCCTATTTCTACAATGGTCCTCCATAAAGTTATTGTTAGGATTATGCCGTTGGCTTTCTTTTGTTCGCATAGATAGGCAATCTCTCTGCATCAAAGTTTTCTAAAAAATTTATTTTCCTAACGTAAAAATTACAAAGAGTGCCAAGTGGTATTTCGGAATTTCTCTATCAAATCCGGTTGGGCGTTTTTTTAGGACATACACGGTTTGTGGGATTTTTTTAGATGAGCTGAATGTTTGGTTTATTTTTATAAGCTGAGCCTTCTAATTCAGTTGTACCTAAATAAACTTTCTTCTCTTCCGTTGTCCGAGTGTTATGCGTCTTGCTATTAAAGTGACACTCCAGGAAAACTATGAAAGCTTAACATTTTTAAATGTCAAAGGGTTTGTAATTTTGGCAAGCCATTTTTGTGATGCACATGCTCATACCTACATATGATATACAGTGAGGGAAGCATGGATGGATGGATGGAGTTTGCATTGAATATTAAAAATGAATTAAATGCTTTTGGTTTGTGGTGTTCAGATACAGTATAGTATCTGTTCTTAGGTGGTGCTATGCTAACCGTCCTGAGTACACGGCGAGGTGGAAAGGAATGGGGGTTGGCAGATGCTAAACCTGCTGTAGTGGAGGTGGCAGCCTTCTGATTTGGACGGAGAAACATGAGGTCGAAGCTGAGGGGCCAGGCCCCTGGCCTCTGTCCTGGATTTTGTGGTGCCTGCCCCGGTCAGTTGTTCGGGAGAGAACACTGGCTCCTCCTTCCCCTTGGGGGAAGCGGTTAGTATTTCCTGAACGTGATTAGGCGAGTGATGGGAGTAGCCTATTGGTGTGGGCTCTCCCCAATCTCTCAGAGCTCCTACCTTCCTGGCTGGGATGGGTGCTGCTGGTCCGGGCCGGGGGTCAAAGTCAAAGTGCCTGGAGTGGCAGTCCAGGGGTGCCATACATTGCACGAGTGTTTGAGACGGCACTTACTCATATGGCACCAGGGCCACATCTCCACTTGTGCTTTTTTACCACCTGTCTCTAGGGCCGGGCCTTTTGGCTGGGACCAAATGAATTTTTGTTTTAAGGCCGGAGGGCCAGCCATCGTATTGCACGATGGTCACTTTCTACTCACGTCTCCCACCTTCCTTCTCCCCCACTTTCTTTTTTATTTTACCCTGTGTGTGTCACTTTGTCTTTTTTTTTTTTTGGTGCGTGTGCGTGTGTGTGATTTAGTAGGGTGCTGGTCCTCGGGCCAGCCCTGAACGTCTTGGGAGTGGGTGGACATGGCCTTCTGGCTTAGTTCACCTGCTCTCATGGGGTCTCCCTTCGGGGGAGCCCCACCTGGGAGGGTTCTGTTTCGGCAGACCCTCCAAGGAAGTTGGGTCCATGGCGGCTTCGGCTGCACGGACCACAGATACCTCAGTCCCTGCCGGGAGCCTAACGCCTCGGGGCATCAGGGTTGGGTCCTTCTCACGGAAGACCATTTGACGTAGCACCCATCTGCACGTGTTTGTGTTTTCACTCTTTATGTGTGTGCACATTTTTTATGCACCGGGTGAAATTTTTGGGTTGTTATGCATGCCACAGGCTTTTCAATAGAAAAAAAATCTTTGATTTTTGCTTTTAAATGTCCTCATTTCTTCTGAGAAATCCTCACTTTCTGTTCTGTCTGTAACTACACGACGTAATGCGAGGCTTTCTCCCTGGTGTGGAGAAAGCCTCTTGAGGGGGTGTGCAGGCAAGTCTGGACACTCTCTACTTTGCAGATAGAGAAAGGAGCTGTGTGTTAGTGGGCGTCCTGACACTCCTGCTCGTCCCCTCCCCCCTCAAGAGGCTTTCTCCATACCAGGGAGAGCCTTGCATTACAGTGTGTAGTTAGAAAGAACAGGAAGTGAGGATTTCTCAGAAGAAATGAAATGAGGACATTTTAAGAGCAAAATCGAAGGGTGAGGTAAGTGAAGGAGGACTGCACTATGGCAAAGGAAGCTATTTAGGGAAAACCTTTTTTACCTTTACAACCCCTTTTTAATATGATGATCCGACTTGGTTGCGACTTTCGTTCAAATTATGGGCTGAAATCGTGCCAAAGTAGTGGACCAGTTAAGATGGCTCTTATTGGGAACCATTGATTTTAACATGTCATGTGACTTGTGCTCTCTAAGTCGGAGCACATGTTGGACCAGTGTGAACCGGCCCTAAAGGTACTTTTAGGTTGAGTGCCAAAAGCTGTGGGAGTAGTGTTGTGTTTTGTCATATCCTCCCATATCTTCCTTATTTTTTTTTCTTTAGAATCAGAATGAAGAGATCAAGAAGCAGTTGTCCGATTTACAAGTGGAGCATGGCAGTCTAAAGCTGGAACACCGCAAAACCATTGAGCTGCACAACCAGCAAGTATCCCAACTCAAGAGAGACAAAGATAATGAGATTCTCAATCTACAAGGTGAGTATCTCTGCCTGTGGGCTAGTAAACTGTTTACATCTATGTATAAACTTTTGTTTTGGATAAAGTGCTGAAAAACTAGAACCTCTGAGATTTTACTGCTATCTGGGCCACCATTAAAGATTCACCGCTCATTTTCTGTTCTACAGGCAACCTTTTACCAGACAGCACAGAAGTAAGGCAAAATCTGTAACAGGGAAAATGCCTGGTAAAAAGGTGGTCCCTGGGACAGTGAGTAAGAGAAAATCCCTGGACAGCAGTAAAACCCGATAGGGGTTCTCATCTTTCTCTGCTCTAACCTATCCAAAAAAAGGTTTTGGCTATAGATACACTTGGCTATAGATACACTTTTATATAGCTGAACTCCAGACACACAACCAGTTTGTGCCGATTATAAACTTAAAGTGACTGTCAGTGTATGCCTGCACTCTACTGCCCTTCACACATTCTCTTTGGGCCTGAGGCTATTGTGGGCTTCCTAAATGGTCAAAAAAATGCGTGGGAGGTGGTATTGTCACTGCCAGGAAATGTCACCTGCTGCCAGCTTTTGTTGGTTTGTATGTGACATATCAACAGATTTTTGTATTGATAACCCATTATTTAAATTGTAATCTCTAACGAGAAGGGCCCTTAGATTCCTCCTGTAGTGAATAGTAACTTCACTGTCTGTGCTCATGTTGTAAAATGCTTAAATATATTAGACATGTGCGTTGTACCTAGGGTTGTCCCGATACCACTTTTTTAGGACCGAGTACAAGTACCGATACTATTTTTTCATGTACTCGCCCGATACCGAATACCGATACTTTTTTTTAAATGTCCCCCCACATATTGCAGCCCTGTCCCCCCACATATTGCAGCCATGTCCCCCATACCTAGTAGTAGTAGATGCTGCGCGTTAATCCCTGTGCATCACAGCACGCATTACAGGCACCTTTCGTTTGAATTCTTGTAATGCCCGCCGCGCCATGTATAGACACTCCCCTTCTCGGGATTGGACGGATCCGTCCAATCCCGAGCAAGGGGGGTGTTTATACAAACGGCTCCGTGCATAGACACTCCCCTTTGCTCGGGATTGGCGCGGCGGGCATTAGAAGAATTCAAACGAAAGGTGCCTGTAATGCGTGCTGTGATGCACGGGGATTAACGCGGCGGTTTTGCGGTATGCGGCGGCGGGGGGGGGGGACGGGGGGGCAATTCTATTTAGGTATCGGGGGTATTTGCAGGAGTACAAGTACTCCCGCAAATACTCGGTATCGATACTGATATCGGGACAACCCTAGTTGTACCATTCATTTATCTTGTACATTTAAGTTTTTTCCATTCATATTTTGACCTACTAGGGCAAAATTTAGACAGGAGCGTGTTAACCTACCAGCATATCTTTGAAATGTGGAAGAAAGTCGGACCAACTTCATTTAATTTGACAATTGAAGGAGCCGGACAGAAAATTGTCGGCTGAATAGCAGGTGCATCCAGTCGGATGCAGACACTGTTCAGGTGCTGTCTATCAGACTACAATAGCTGGCAGGAAAGATTTGTCCATCCAAGCTGTTTTTAGCAAGGATGGGTATTATTTTCGTAGTGTTTACTGGCATAAGCACCTGAAGAGCTAAGGAATAACCGTACTATGTACAGACTAAAGCTGGACATACATTGAAAGATTCCTTTACTAAAGCCTGTGGGCTTAGAGTATGTGGGGAGCTTCAATCTGCACAATGCTACTGTGATTTCTCAGTAAGTAGGCTGCTTATGCCAGTGACCCTATTCATTCCTTGTATGCTGGCCAAGTGTCATTGCATGCCATATACTTTCACAGAGCCTCGAGTTAAGCTTTAAAGGGGTCATTTCAACCATACCTAGTATTAATGAGGCAATTTAACTTGTCCACTAGGTTGTTCTGTTCCACAGGGTTTACAGTGATGAGATCTCCCAGTTGCAGTCCTAAGCTGTGATTGCTACACCTAGAAGTCTTGCTCCATCTGCTGCATTTTCTTTGTATGGGCCTGGCAAGTGACACCTTTCAATTTTTTTTTCACATTCATCAGTGATCTCCAAACGGTGGCCCATATTTGCTGCTACTGATGCCAAAGATGTGAAACTATTCCCCCCACTATGATTTTTTGTTTATTTATTTTTTTTTACTGTTACTGACCACCAAGCCTGAGACACTGGACACTGTTTTGTTCCCCTTGGCCACAGCCCAGCTTTTTTAAAGGCCAAAAAAACTGTAAACTGGACCTTTTTTTGTTTCGGAAGTTTACAGACTCCTGGCTTGCATGCTTGGATAGATCGTTTAAGCCATGGGTCCTCAAACTACGGCCCTCCAGCTGTTCAGGAACTACAATTCCCATCATGCCCTAGTCATGTCTGTGAATGTCAGAGTTTTACAATGCCTCATGGGACTTGTAGTTCCGCAACAGCTGAAGGGCTGTAGTTTGAGGATCCCTGCTTTAAGCCCTCAGATGGGGAGTTGCTGGAATACCAACTAATGCATCAAGGGAAAATTCTATCGAGCATCTGGGACCCCACTCTCTCGACCCAACCTGCCTCGTGCGAAATGTTAGGTGGCCTCATTCAGCTCTACTGTACCAACCATACCACCTGACATGTTTCACCCTGCCCACTGGGAATTGGTTATAGAGGTCCTCTATGACTAAGCTCCAGTGGGCAGGGCAAAATGCATCATGGTAGGCATGGTTGGTGGAGTAGATCTGGCTGAGACTGCCTAGCATTTCACATGGTTTGGAAGAGCAGCGTCCTGGACACTTGACATGCTTGACCATGACTATGTTCGCTCCTGGATTTCCGTACTTGTCAGGACCTACTTTGAAAACTAAAGGAGCTCTCTCCTAAATGGCTTGATTTTCCTAGCCTGATGGTTTCTTTTGTGAATAGACAGGTAATCTTGGGCAACCTGAGACTACTTTTACCGTGCACCTAAAGGCACAAGGAAGACATGGTAAAAAAATAAATAAATTATTGTTCATGGTAAAAAATACTCTCATCTCGTGTTCACGACCCCCTATAGAACTGACCCCTTTTGGTAATCCTTTTTATTCTTTCAGATACTATTTCGAAACTGCGTGAAGAAAGTAAACTCCTCAGGAAGGCCCATCAAGATGTCCACTCACAGCTTCTAAGTGCACAGGTAAACAGAACTCATTGGCTGAGAGTAATTTTGCTCTGATTTGGTAAAGGGTTTTGCTACATTGTAGTTGGTACATGGCCAGTCAACACTCTGGTTTTCCTGAAAGCAAAGATTTTTTTTTTTTCCGGACAAACCAGCCCAGTCAGATATGTGTTTATAGTGCACCACAAAGCATACCACATTTCCACAAGAGATGGACACCATCACGAATATTACGGACTACTTAACCAGGGCTAAATGTTTTTTTCAAAGAAGACTCTGCAGTTTGTGTTCCCTGTGTGGATGGATGGAGTCGCCTCTGCAGTTGTATGTTGTGTACTGGCTAGTCTGTGGATCAAAGCATGCACAAACGGCACGTTGTATTAGAACTATTGGCTAATGTGGACTGGAACTGGAAGAGAGATTGGAGGCACCACATCCCCAAATACAAAGATTTTTTTGGGGGATTTTATAGGTGTAACCACAAACAATACATCAATGTAAAAGAAAAATATGGAAGTGGCTAGTGTGTCCTCTATTGGATACGGCACCTCATCCCTGAACAATAGTAGCGATAATGGGATTATAACAGTGTCAAACAATACTTATCTTTAAAAATACATGATTTTTATTGGACAAAACTTGATATAATTATATTGATCAATACATCATTCAATTCACTGAGTTGAATTGTACATCAGATGTATTGATTAATATAATTATATCAAATTTTGTTAAATAAAAATTATGTATTTTTAAAGAAAGGTATTGCTTGAGTTGTTTGGCACCGTTCTAATCCCTTTATCCCCTCTTCCCCATTTATAAATACATTAATGCGGATAAAAATTGCATTCAAATATTTTCATAGGTAAAACATGACCTGACTACTAAACAATATTTTAAAATCCTGCAGATATGTTTGGTATACGTCCTTGATCATGTAATATTTTTGTTGACACAAATGAAAGTATTTTGCTGTAGTTGTCTCTACATGTTTCACCTTGTGAGTGGCTTCATCAGGAGTACAAACGCTACAACACAAACTATCAGTATCCTATGTACAACTCTCAAAGTACGCAGGGATCCGAATCAAAACTAGTGCCCCACTATTCCAAGATAGTATTTAGATGCTACAGGAGCGATACAGGGGAAGCGCCTTAACAGGACTTTACACTGAGTGCTTGGAGGTTCCCCTCGAGCCAACCAGACCCATATACCCTGGGAGAGTTTAAATCTCACAAATTGAGGGAAAAGATGTCAAACGTCGAGGACTGGCAATGACTTTTCAGATTCCCATGTGCTCCAAGTTTGGGTACAGCAGGCACATAATAGGTATATGAAGTGTTGAGGTAATAAGCACTTTAAAGTATGCTGTAGCTGCATGCACTGTGAAGTAATTAACCCCCAGAGCACACAAAAGACTCTAAAGCCAGGTTTCAGTTTTTAAGTGCTTAGAAATGGTGTCATGATTAAGCACAAGATGTTTGTGTGAAATGTGTCTACGTGATCTCGTGTTGGTGTCTGTGGTGTTATCACTTTAAACAATAAAAGGCAATCGGAATTCCTGGATGTGCAGCCATTTCTTTTCTTACTTGATTCCCACAGAGGTGGACCGGGGCTGGCACTCTGAGACATTCTACCACAGGTTCTCATACACCTGGAGCAGTGGCTCTTTTGCTTAGAAACCTTGTGCTTACAATTAAACACAGGCAGACTGCCAAGTTCCTGCTCTTATTAAATGTGGGAGAGGAGCTGCGATTTCACAGCCTCGGTTATGGATTTTAAAGACTAATTTCTCCTCAGTGCTTGTAGCTATGAAGGTCGGTGATGGATTTTTTGTGCTTTCACTGCTTGTTCAGAATTTGTAAATGCTTTAATGTGCATAGTTTGTCTAGTTTAAAAAAGACACCAGTTTATCTAGTTCAACCAATAACTGTGAATAAAATATAAACCCATAGTTTATGTAGTGGTTCACTTTAATGGAAACCTTTCCTGGAAGACCTGGGTGCATCCATTGCCATTCCTCCTTCTTCCAGATGCTGGTTTCCTGGCTGTCATGTTTAGCCCCTTGCTTCAATTCTTTGTGTCCCTTTATAAATATGTACACTTGCTTTTAAGTTAATGACTCGGTTATTACTAGGGTTGTACCGATACCAAGCATTTGCCCGAGTACTTGGGCAAATGCTCCCGATGCTTCACCTGATACTTGTACTGTCAGTGCATGGGGAAGTTACAAGCACCGATCACAGATGTATAGATTTAAAAGTCCTTATCCCCCCCCCCGCGTGGCTTTCAGCTGCTTTAAAATCAGCGGTGATCGGTGCTTGTAACTTCCCCACACACGATCACCACTGACTGTCCCATGTCCTTCTCCAGCCCCCCTCTGTTTTGCTGCAGTCTCCCTCTCTCCGTGTCCCCCCCCCTCTGTGTTTCTGTATCCCGCCGTGTATCCCTCCGTGTTTCTCTCTGTGATCGCCGACTCTGTCTATTCACACAACTGAAACATCGTAAACTGTGATTACAATGTTTCAGTTTATAAATGAAGAGAAGACGCTGAGGCTGCTGAGAAAGGGACCGGGGAATCTGTGTCCCTAGTCCCTTTTTCTGTCTCAAAGGGGAGATGTCAGAGGTCTGTTAAGACCCCTGATATCTCACCAAAGTCCCCCAACAGGGCTGAAAAAAAAAAGATAAAAGAAAACAAAATGATTGTAGAAAATAATAAAAAAACAAAGGAAAAAACACACTGACGCGGTCCACCCCCCCCCCCCCCCTTAAAAAAAAGAAAGCATTATAAATAAATAAAAAATTAAAAACAAATTGTTAAAGATAAAAAAAACTACGGACACATGTGCCGCTGTCGCATGAGATTAAAAAAAAGTATCGGTGAGTACTTGAAAAAAAGTATCGGTACTTAAAGTGGTATCGGGACAACCCTAGTTATTAAGTTTTTTTAATGAAACCAGCTGGCCGTTGTGTACTGGGTATAGATGGCTAACCTCTTCGGAAGGGGATCGTCAATGGAAGACTCCCATGTGTCTTTTAGGAAAGGTTTGCTTTAAGCCGTTACTTTGTCCAACATACACATTAATCCTGGCCTGATCCTTGTTAAAACATATAATTAAGCGCGTTTAGTTCAGAGCTCCGTGAGTTCTTCTTCAGAAGGATAAAAAGCCATATAGTACAGTGTACCTCTTATGTTGGCCTGTAAAAAAAATCAATTTTGCTTCAACCGGTTTCAGTATTGATTGTCTGGGATCACCATCCAAGGAAAGTAAAGAGACTCCTGAGCAACAGGACAAGCAGACGCTGAGATGAATTGCCTCATAGAGCATGCTATTTAATTAGGAAGAAAAGGGGGGGGGGGTGTTTGCATAGTAATTTGACATTTTCAGCTTCACTTCGACTCCTGAGTCTTTGCCAAAACGCAACCTCAAATTAAGAATCATCAAACGGCTTCATTACTCCCGCAGTGATGATGTCAAGGGAGCCTGCTTAACAAGACCATAATCTTCAAGCAAGGAAGAGATTGTGTGTTTTATTTTTTTCTCCTGATGCAGGATTTACTTCGTTACCCCCCCCCCCCCCTTGTGTCTCTAAAACATGCACAGTAACTGGGAACGGACTCTGAATTGCGTCTGTGCTGTTGTAGGAATGGAAAAGATCATTAGCCGAGTCTATAAACAAAACTGGCTACGCTTCGGTGATGAAAGTATTCGCTAGGATCACCATGTGGATAAGTTTGTATAGACTCCTTGAACTACAGTATCCTTGTCCATTCAGTCAGCATCTTTTATTGATTTGTTAAAGGGCAGCCTGACCAAACAAAGTCTAAAAAGGAATTCCTTCATCTACCCAATAAGCATAAATGGATTGACGGACTATGTGAGCCACATACTCTATAGTTGTGTAGAGTCCATCCCACTGCCTGCCCCTGCGGACCACCAGAGAAATCCACCACTACATTGGTGACGCCCACCCTGAGCTTATTCATCTCATCTTACAAAAGCTTACAAAAAACAGTTGTGGGAAGTCTATAGACCTGTGTAAGCTCCAGCAACTTGTATTTTACTCCCTAGTAGCTAAATAGAGTGACAGTAGGTTGCATGAGCATAGTGACCCTACAAAGGACAGATGTATAGGATGGGTCATTATGAATTTATTTAAAGCTACAAGTTTTGGAGCTTTTATTCTTGTTTCTTGTTTGTTGATGACAAAATAAGCATGGATGGAGGATGGGAGTTGGGATTTCACTAGCTGCATACTTGTTTCAGGTCAGTGGCTCAGTAGGTAGTGGAGCCAGCATAAGCATAACTGCTGCGGAGTCTGTGCCTGGCCTAGCTCTTTAAGCTCTTTCCCTTGAAGATCATTGTGACCCTATTTCTTGTACAAGAGACACAGCTACCAATGGGGCCACAGAGAGAAAAATACAAATCTTATTGGCATTTTAACCCCCCCCCCTCTATTCAAAACCAAAGAAGAAAAAAAAATCTTTATAGTGTAATGTTGAAATGTATTTATGCTATTGGCTTTGGCTATCAAAGACTTTGCGTATATGGGAGCTGTGGTGGCTCAACGTGATTGGCACTGCGCTGACAAGCCATTCACCTCTGCAGCCAAGGGTTCGGATCCCGGTCTCGGCTACATGTGAATTGAGTTTGGTGGTCTCAGCCCGGCTCCCGGTGGGTGTGCTATGCAAGGTACGCCTGTGCTTAGTACGCCCCCCCCCCCCCACAAAAACCACCACACTTGCACGCACACAAAAAAAATTGGTTTAAAACACATGCACTTTGGCCATGCGGTCTCTTAAAATAAAGAGAGGCGAAGGACCTACGGGGCTGGCTGGGTGGGCTAGGCTCCCTCATAGGGGGAGTCCCTCTGCCCCATTGGGGTCCCGTTGGGCCCCAGTTGGGCTCCCAAGAGGAGCAGGTAGGGCGGGGTGAGTGGGAGGCCCCCCTTCACACCCGCCATTGCCACCAGGGGCATGGAGAAGGATGGCGATTGCCTCCGGGGGGAGGGTCTGCCTACTCCCAACTCCTACAGTCCGGCTCCTCTCTCTCGAGTTCACGCACAAAAAATACACTTTAAAAAAAAAAAAAAAGACTTTGCGTATTGTTCAGTCAGTCTTGCCGTTCATCTTGTACAGCCAAAATTATTCCCTGAATCCCTCCTTACTCAATGGACAGGCATATGGATTTGTTGCCTAATAAGCAGGCTGATTGCACGGAGGTTATATGGGAAGCTGCACTGCTAAACCAGGAAAGAGGTGTCTCCTATCCCTGTATGTTGCATGGGTAAAGACCTGTGAATTGCAGGACCAGCTCAACAGCCTTTTTTTAAAAAAAGTGACTGGTCGGGAAGCTGGCCGCTGTGTCCTTAACCAATGAGTCCTCAGTTGTCTGCAGTGTTCCCTGCTGACAGCTGAATGTAACGTAAAGAAAAAATAAAGCAACAAAATTGCGTGGGGGTCCCCCCAGGTCTATACCAGGCCCTTCGGGTCTAGTAAGTATTGGGAGGGGCCCCCCAATGCCTAAGAAATTGGTGTGGGGTCCCCCAAAATCTATACTAGACCCTTATCCGAGCATGCAGCTTGGCAGTTCAGAAAAGGTAGGGGACACTCTAGCACCGCCCCTCCTCCTGAACCATACAAGTCATCATGCCCCCAACATAGGGGGTGGGTGCTTTTGATTGGGGCAAGGGTCTCTTCCATACAACCCTGGCTGGTGGTTGTCTGTCTGCGGGTTGGGGGCTTAGGGGCTTATCGGAATCTGAACTGAATCCTTTTTTTTTTGTTTTTAGATGGTTTTTACATTTTACGTTGCGGTTTACCGGGATTATGGCTGAAACTATCGGCCATAGCACAAGTATTGTGTTTTATTTTTTTCACATTTTATTTTCTTGAAACGTTCAGAGCGACCTTTGCTGAGCGCAACATTATCTTTCACATGTTTCCAAAAAAATTAGGTGTGTCAAAAAAGCCTGGTCTTAAAGTGGTTAAAAGCCTTTACGGATTCTCTTTAATCTGTTGGTGGTTGATGGTCACTATTGAGTTTTTTATTCTCCTCCTGTAGCAATTCCTTTCCCTAGCGAATATGCAAATACTAACTTTATTAGGGAGTTGGCACTGCCTTTCATGCCTCATTATTGGTCGATCGGTGTGGTGGGCACCCTTATCAACTTAAGGTAAAGCACTGTTCCAGTGTCAACACGTTGGTGTTGTGATATTTATTATTTTTATTTTCTCATATTTAATACACAACCATAATGCCGCGTACAGATGATCGGACGTTCCAACAAAACCATGGATTTTTTTCCGACGGATGTTGGCTCAAACTTGTCTTGCATACACATGGTCACAAATGTTGTTGGAAATTCCGAACGCCTAGAACGCGTTCATGTACGACGGCACTATTAAAGGGAAGTTCAATACCAGACATGTTTGTAGAACTTTGAGAGACGATTCACGCTTTTCAGCCTTGTGCTTTTCAGTCTGTTACAGCGTGACAAATGTGCTATCTCCATTACGAACGCTAGCTTTACCAGACCGAGCGCTTCCGTCTCGTACTTGATTCAGAGCATGCGTGGAATTGGCTACACACGATCTGAATTTATGAGAACCAGCTCTCAAATTTTTGTTGTCTGGAATTCCAAAAGCACCTGCCCAATGGAGCCTACACACGGTCAGCATTTCTGACAACAAGCTCCCATCGAACATTTGTTGTCAAATTCCGAAGGTGTGTACGCGGCATTGGGGTTTTGGAAGTGTCCCTATTGTGCGGCCATCCACTCTTCAACTTGTGTTGTGTGGAAGAAATGGTTTCAAATGTGTTGGAGTGCCTACATTTTAAGGGGCTCCTGGGGAGTTTCTGAAGATTGGGACAGTATACAAAATAGCAGGTGCCTCCCCTGAGGTGGTTTACTGTGGCTGCACAAAGTACTCAAGGTAAAACGGTGTTGCAGATTTTATGCAATTGCCTTGGTCTGTTTTCTCACCTCACCCCCCCCCTTTTTGTTCTTTGCTCTCATCAGTCACCTGAAGGGGGGGGGTTCAGATACATCGGGGTAAAGGGAACATGACTCATGACAACACTGATGCTTGAAGATTGGTTCAGACTATTACATGGCAACAGATGGCCCTTGGCTCTGTACTTTTTGACCAGCAGTATACTTTCAGTGCCTCTTTGAATTTTAGTAAACCAGTGATTTCACATGGGATTCTGCATTGCTGTCCCTTGAAATGAACTGTCAGGCAGATCATAACACAGTTGAAATAAATTCAGCTATGCCTGCTGAAGGACTTTTTTTCTGTGCAACCAGTCTTTTGATCTGGACGCCTGACTTTATTAAAATTATTTTTCTTTTTTTCTAGTGATTTTTATTACTATATGCACAAAGTGTCCAGCATAAAGCGTGTATCCAAATTCATTAATTTCAAAACATGGTAACCACTTCATACAGACGTCAGAATCCGACACAAGTGCATAAGCATTTTGGTATACAAAAAACAAAATCGTACATAACTATCCAGAGAATTATAGCGGAAACAGAAAAAAAAAAAACTCACCTTTGTTGCCAGCGGTTTAGACATTAATGGCTGTGTGTTGAGTTTTTTTTGAGGGGACAGAAAATGTACACTGTTATACAAGCTGTACACTCACTACACAACATTGTGGCAAAGTGTAATTTCTTCAGTGTTGTCACATAAAAAATTATTTACAAACATGTGAGGGGTGTACTCACTCTTGTGAGATACTGTATTTGGCAAATCAAAATGATAAGCTATGTCTGTGGTCTCCAAACTGCAGCCCGAGGGCCGAATGTGGCCCTTTGCTTGCCTTTATCCGGCCCTTGGAGCACTATCCCTCCCAATGATACAAGACCATATTCTGCCATCTAACTCTGACAATGGAGCACCATTTCTCCCGCTGACACCACTAATGGGGCACTATTCCTCCCCCTAATACTAGATGTTTACTCCCACTGATGCCAGGAACATTTTCACTCCCGCTGGCCAAAGTTCGGCCCTCCAAGAGTCTGAAGGACAATAAAACTGTGTTTAGACTGTTTGGAGAGCCCTGCTATAAGTGGACCAAAGTAGCCAAATGTTACTACATTCCCGCACACCCTATGTAAGAAAGATTCCTCAGCCGCCAAACCTTTTATGGCAAGTTTCCCTATCATGTATAATACATTTGGTGCAAATTGCATGACTGTACCGTTTTAAGCTTTGGCAGAGATGATCGTATTCATATATGCATTAAGTACTTCTAGACATAGCTCTTCTGTTAAGACCAGTATAATTGAACACCACCTTTCCCTAATCTTATGACCCTATCTACCATCCTGCCTGACAAATTAGCTAGGTCCTTGACCTCCACTGCAGAAGAGTTTGGTTCTGAACATGCCCCCCCAAGCCTGCTGAATGGGCTTGGAACCAGCGGCGGTGTATCCTCCTGTTCTGTCTCCTTTTTTTCGTAAGCTTGCCAGCAAATGTAAAGGAAGTAGTTAGTGGTACTAAACCCAGGACTGTGCATTCATTATATCTGGTCTCCCACAGTATACAGAACATGGAATTGCAATTATTTTTGTAAATATAAACAGCTGAATGCCTTTACTCATTAGCAGTATGTAGCCAACTTGTGACCCCTATCCATGTCCAGCCGAGCACTGGTTAAAGCTTGCAGGAGTAGCTTTCCTATTCTTTGGACTGTCCTATAAGGCCGCATGACCCCTGACCCTCTGTCTAGACAGTACTGATTGCATATGCTCAGTCTGGTGTGTATGGGGGGGGGGGGGGTTGTTGCATGCGATTTGGCACAGTGCCAAAGTGCCTCCTAGGGCTCTGTACTATTGGTACAATGTGTGGGGGTTAACCCCTTAGGTTCAACAGTGAGTATAACAAGCATGCTTTACTGCATATACAGACTACTTTTACTGTTGTGGGTTTAGTAAAACTTTAAGTGACATTGATACACTAGTTGCATTTAAAATGCAGTTGGGGTCAGCAGTGGGTTGATTATGAGCTGACTCTCTATTGCAATCTGTGACAGGTAGATCGCCACCTTGCTATGTGGCCGAGCCTCCTGTGTTAGATCATTTCACCAATAATCATTGTAGAGCTGAGTGATGACCTACCCTCCTCCTTGGCTCTGATTCTCGTGTGACCTGGGTGGACACTTCATTACTCTGCCTGGCAGCACTGCATCTTGGCTGAGTATATTTCAGGAGGAAGAAGGGAATTTGTGCTGGCACTATGCTAGCTTAGAAGGAGAGATGATTGGGCTGGAAGAGGGGTGACGTTTTGCTTGGGATTTGCTGTGTACTGCTCTCTGCATTTGTATACTACTTGCCATAGCGATCTGCATTATGTACATCTGGCCTTTGCACTCTGCAATACTTCTGAACTATGGTTTCATAATACCAACCAGAGTCCACGGTCACTACTAGGGTTATCCCGATACCACTTTTTCAGGACCGAGTACAAGTACCGATACTTTTTTTCATGTACTCGCCGATACCGATTACTTTTTTTTAAAATGTGTCCCCAAATGCAGCCATGTCCCCCCCACATATTGCAGCCATGTCCCCCCCCCCCCCCCCCCACATATTGCAGCCATGTCCCCCATACCTAGATGATGACGCCGCGTTAATCAGCGTGCGGGGAGCATTACAGGCAGCTTTCGTTTGAATAGCTGTATTCCCTGCCGCTCCGTGTATAGACGCTCCCCCTTGCTCGGGATTGGACAGATCCGTCCAATCCCGAGCAAGGGGGAGTGTCTATGCACGGCGGGGAATACAGCTATTCAAACGAAAGCTGCCTGTAATGTTCCCCACATGCTGATTATCGCGGTGGCATCGGTTATGTGGCGGCGGGGGGGGGGGGGGGGCAAGTATTCTATCAGGCATCAAGTACTCCCGCAAATACTCGGTATCGGTCCCGATACCGATACTGGTATTGGGACAACCCTAGTCACTACAAAGGCTGCATTCACACCTGAGTGTAGCGTTTTCAGGCAGAAAGTCGTACTTTTTTTTTTTTTTTTTTTATACCACAATTTTGCCACATTTTTTGTATAGGTCAAAAGGTCACCAATGTAAAAAATTAAATCGCCTGATTTTGAGCTACAAAAAAAGCTCCAGAACTTTATTGAGCTTCAGGCGTTTGGCTCCTGGCGTTTTGGAGCTTCAGGGTTAAAGCTACAAAACACTCAGGTGTAAATGGGGTCTAAACTCTGAGTTACTTGCTGCTAACACGTAAACCCTTCAAGCCCATCCTTCTCTCTTTTTTTTTTTTTTTTTTTAATGGGTTGAAGATAGGTTAGCGCATTCGAAACCGTGTGCTACACCCTGGTGATCTTTGATCTTTTTTCCATGTTGTTCAAATCGATCACCGCCTCTCCAGGGATGCCTACCCCAATGTAAAGTGTGTGTAAAAAAAAATAATCTAAAACGTGTGTGTGTGTGTTATATATATATATATATATATATATATATATATATATATACACATACATATACATATATATTGTGTGTGTGTCTGTATCTATCTATCTATCTATGCTTGGATTAGGGTGTTATGAAAATCATTTTGTTCTTAAGTTCTTGTACTTGGTGTTATATAGCTCTGCTTAAAATTTAATGCCTTCCCTAGTGACCTTTCTTTTCTTTTTTTTGTCGTACAACTACTACCAGGATTTTGTGTTCTATCTTGGAGTCAGCTGACTGCTCAGCTTGTACGCACTCCTATTGATTATTGTAGTGTTGCCTTCGTGACCTTGCTGTCTTGCATCCCTCCTTACTGCTGTGTACGTGCTTTTTCAATATTGAAATCACTTTTAGTATCCCAGTGTGTTTTTTGGCTTGTAGGTCACCGCTCTATATGTATCGGTATTGATCGTGCGCGCTATCTGTATTCTTTTCACATGTTTCATTTTGGCAAATGTTGTTGGCTGTTTGTTTTTTTCTGTAATGCTTTAGGTCAATGAAACTCTGCCCAGAATACCAAAAATGTTCATTCAGTATGAAACACAAGCTGTTCTTGCGGACCCAACCATCATTCAGATACAGATCTAGCCAGGATTCTGTAAATATTTTGGGCTTGCTGTGTTAAAGATAATGGCTGTAGCTATCCATTCCTTTTTAAAATGTATTTTTTTTTTCTTGGAAGTTGTTTAAAAAAATTAATCCCTGGGTTCTCACAAGTGCCCTGTGTTTGTGTTTTTTTTTTTTTATATTTTAAGGGAACCAGTCTAAGCAGCACTTTATTTTCAAAAAAAAAAAAAAGTAAAAGTACATGTGTAGCACCCTCTACTTGGGTAGGTACTAGAGTTAGGATTGTTGTCAGTGAAGATAAATGTAGGTGTGCCCAGCTGGAAGCTAGGCCTTATTGTTTTGATTTGTGTGGGCTGTGAACGGCTCAGACGGCATCACTTCTCGGTTACCTCCCTCTGGCTTCTAGAGGATTCTAGAGAGGTGGAGCTGCCTGGGGTGTTCTAAAGAGCCCTGATCAATCCTCAACTTGGATTGGCGGGGGGGGGGTGGGGAAAACCTCCTTTAAATACCTAGAGTCAGCCCATTTGGGGAGGAGTTGTCCAGTGAAAGAACTGAGGATGGTGTGCTAGGCTGTCGGGGGGGGCTTTGATGGTGCACCCCAATCTGGGGGGGACCTTGAAATCAGATGCAGGAAGGATCCCTTCGAGAATGTATGAATGATCTGGACATGAGGCACAGAGAGGAGTCAGATGACAGCGGGAGCTAGTACTGCCGGGTAAGCCTTCAGGAGGGAACCACTGGTGTATGTGCGGCAAGGAGGGTTGTTGTGTGACGGGCACAGTTGGGAGGAATGGGGAGGCCTGCCAGACAAGACTGGGAATGTGCAGTCTGATGGGTTCAGAGCCAGCGGTAAGGACTGTGACGAGCAGTGGAGTCTGGCAGCTGCAGCTAGGAGGGCTGGCAGGGCCTGAAGAGTTTTTTAATGGGAGCAGTAGTCCACCATAAGTCAGCTAGCACGGAAAGACTAATCCCAGCACCTAAAATCTGGGTTTACTAACCTTTGTAAGAAAAAAAGATGTGTATGTGTGTGTGTGTATATATACTTGCCAATTTTCAGCCTGCTCCAGTTCAGTTTGTGATCTCCCCGTATCTGCCAGTGGCTCTGCAGGAAGGGGATAGCATGCTCGACAATGCTAAGCAGAACCTGAAGCAAGGATTTCACCCTTAGGTTTCAGAGACCCATCAGTTGTCGGCGCTTCCTCCTCTCTCTGCAGCCATGCCAGCTGGCATAGGAGAGCTGAGTCATGCGACTATAATAAATAAATAAAAAGCTTTATTACAAAAGTCTGTTGCTTCTATTACAAGGCTGACTGCAGGATCACTGCTAACACTAAGGGAAAGGGGGGTGGTGCGGTTTGACCTTGTCCCGGCACTGCCAACAATCATTTTACATAGCCAACATTACTACCAATAAACCAAAGCAAGTTGTGATGACTTCCATCTTCCTAAAAAGGCTTTGTGTGTGTGTGTGTGTGTGTGTGTGTGTGTGTGTGTGGCCAAGTGCTGGCTACATTGCTTTTGCCATCATGAGACGTTCTTTAATGAAGGTGGTATTGATCTTTGTTCCCTCTAGTGGTTAACCTGGGTATCATCATTTCCTGAGAGAGGGGTGTGTGGTGTGTGTGTATAGTCATCCCAACTGATTGTATAGCAATCAACCATTTGTTTGTTCTACTGGGCATCCCATATACTCCTATCCAAGTTCAAATCCTTCAATAAAATAACAAAACAAACATCTGGACCGTTCATTGTCTCCAAGATTATTGGGAAGTGAAGGCTGGGCAGGGTGACGGGTGGACCACAACTTTCAGCAGCCCCTATGAGGGATACCGCTACGCATGTATATTCGGATACATAGTTATTTGTAGTAACTTGCATAAAATACATCCGGGGTAACCAAAAGACAACGTTTCGGAGAATGCATTCCCAGTAGCTTTTCAGTCATCATTGAGGTTTCCTCCAAGTTCTGCAAGCTTCCCTGACTTAAAGCAAAGTCACGATTTCTTAAACTATTTCCTGGGTAATGCACATTTCCTCTGCAATCATTCTGATAGCGAGCCTTTGGTCATGGTTGAGAACCGACCTCACTACATCCACATTCTGTTCTGTTTTTGACCGATGGCTCTCTATCACACAATGATTGTAGAGCAAACTTAACTTACCAAGTCAATTATTCATGAAATCGTGGCTCAGGATTTGAACATGAGAAGGGATACCATTTTTGAAGTGTGGATAATGTCCGAAGAGCGGCTATGCAGGCTCTGAACGCCATATCACTTGAAGACTTCCAGGGATACTTTGAAGAATGGAAAAATCGCTGGGAGCATTGTGTACACTCACAAGGTGCATACTTTGAAGGAGACAATGTTCAATTTTTGATAAAATTATCATTTTTAAAATCTCATTACTTGCTTGACACACATCATATGATGATAGAGAATTGTGGTGATTTATAAGACGATTGTCAGAGACTGCTGGAACACATCTAGGATGGTCAAATACTAGTGACACGTTACATAAGCTGACAGTCATTTACAAATCGGTGCTGCCACTACTGGCTGCTTGGGCACAAGAGCTGCATCTGAAGTGCCAAAGGGACACTTGCATGTCTCGAACTACAGATTAGACACCAGGGGTGTAGAGCCATATATGGTTTTAGTTGGTATGGGTAATGAGTTGGATATGGTGGGGTCAGTATATCAAATATAGCACCCTGGGTACCATCTCTGAAATACATGGAACGATGGATTAACACTCATATTAACATGGGGGGGGGGGGGGGGGTAAGAGCTCATGGGATTTTTGCTCGTACCTCAGGGAGCTATATTGACAACAATTTGACAATTTATATATCAAAATTCAAAGCAGAATTTTATACATATTAAAATCCACATATGGCATATAATTATAAAATGGACAACATGAGACATATAGTATATAACCATTTGCATAAAAGCAGTATGAAATGTATAGATGCATTTTGCAGTACACACTTCCTTAAGATAGATGCTACATCGAAAATGTAGATGTTATCCAGTGAAAATTGTAAATCTCGGGGTATAACCCGACAGCCAAATATGCCTAAAATCAATATACAAGATGTACCACTAAGAGACACAAAGATTAAAAGGTTGGGATTCTAACCTATCGGTTAAAAGGGGAAGATGGGAGATGTCAAAACGAAATCCATGTCCGTCCTATTGTGTAGGACGGTGGTTCTCAACCTTGTAGTGCCGTGACCCCTTGATAACATTTCTCAAGTTGTGGGGACCCCCAACAGTAAAATACATTTCGTAGTGTGGGTTGTCAGCACCCAAGGCAAGAAAAGTAATTTGCACACCTAACTGTAGTCTTATAAAATATAAGTATGTATAGTCCAGTCCTCCGATTAGATAATTGACCGCAGCAACCTAGGCCCTCCAGAGAACGCAAATTTAATTCAACAACTTCAATACAGAATAAAGTCCAAATTCCACAGATGCAAAAATCCAACAGAGTAATTCAAAGTCTCATCTTAGACCTGTGCCATATTTCTCAGTGACAAGACCGACTGAATGCCAGCTTGACTCTCTCAAATATTGGTCTCACACTGGAGGGAGGGGTTCTTCCAGGTCAACCGAATTCTTCCCTGCATTAATGCCCCCCTCAAGTCTAATTACCATCAATAAATACTTCCTTATGTATGTAAGGAAGTACCAGGCCATCTCACACACACCTAGGTCATCTTAGATAAGATTAACACATCAAAGGGTCCTCTGTACCTTTTGATACGTGTCGTTTGGCCACAAGATTTGGTCAGCAAGCACCCTTTGATGTGTAACTTGAATGCCTGTATGTAACGCATAAATACCATGCCATACAAATAACACAATATTCTAAATACCTACACATCTATATTAATATTACAACACTAACCCGCGGACATTTAGCGCTCCCTGAGTCCCTTCCTATACGAGTGTATAGTATTAAAACCACTTATGGCACATTTTAGGATGTACCACTCTTTCTTTGTTCTTCTTTCTTTCACTTGTATCTCTCTCTCTATTCCAATTTCTTGTTTTTTTTTATCTCTTATCCCTCTCTAGACATCTTTCTTGTTCTTTCTCTTATTCTTTGTTCCTTCCCCTCTTTTCCTCTCCCTTACATGTATTCTCTATTTTTCCTTCTCTTACTCCTTTGTGGGAAGTTGGGATGAGTGGCAGTGCTGGGGGGGGAGTGTTACTCAATGTGTCTCTGACTTTGTGGTGCCTCGTAGAAGTGACACCTATGCGGAAATCGGGAGATCCAGGAACAGCCGAAAATTTGGTGACCCCCGGCAAATCATCGTTTGACCCCCAAGGGGGTCCCGACACCCAGGTTGAGAACCACTGGTGTAGGAGAAGCCATCCTAACTGGATTCGTCAAGAGATGAACATGTTAAACAATAATTTACTGAATGTAGGGGGGCCACGTGCAGAACATGCACAAGGCTTAAAAAAAAAAAAGTATTCCGACGGTAGTATTACAATTTTAGTTGATGATATGTTGGTCTGTTCATCTGTGTACCTTTGTTACATAGTGTGTGTGTTTTTTTAATTTTTTTTTTTTGCCCTTTCAAATAGTCTTGTCGCCATTGCCTGTTTGGTGACATTTTAAGCCGACTTTGGGATGCCTAACAATAAAGCATGGAGTTTCCTTTTAAACATTGACGGACCAGACTGCAGCAAACGCTGCAAGGCATTCGTATAAACCTGCCTGGATGAAAAGAATTGATTTTCAGAAATCCTTTAATCTTGTATGCATTAGGTGCACTCACCTGCAGAAAGACACCAGGTCTATTTATTTATTTTTACAAGTAAACTGTAGAAAATCGAAAAAAAAAGTTGTTTCTTGCAACCAGAATCCAGCAACGATAGTGTTTTTTTTTTTTTAATGAGGATTAGACACGGTCCTTTGCTTTGCATACCCATACATCTTTTCCATCCAGTTTTTTTTTTTAATTGGCCTTGGCCACTGTAATCACAAACCCTTTCTATGAAATGGAATGATCTGTAATCCTTTTATAAGCAATGGGGGAGTTTGACATGTTTTTGTAATGACAAGCCTTCACAGCAAAAGTCATGCTAAATGCATATAAAAGAAAAGCTACTAAACACATTTTTAAGAAGGTGGTCAGCAAATGCAGCCTACATTTTTCCAATTGGTTGTTGCTGGTTTCAATCTTTTCTAAGTTGCTAACCAGAAGAGAGTCTATATACAGTTGTGCTCATACGTTTCTATATACCCTGGCACACATAAACTTTAGTTTCACTTTTTGAACTCGGCTGCACCGTAATCCCACGAAATTACAGACAGCCCACCCACTTTTTTGCAGATCTCGGCTGTTTTCAGAGGAAACGCTTCTCTGTTCTCCCTCTGAGAACTGAAGTTCTCAGTTTATTAAACCGGCTGCAGAGGAGATAATTTTCCTCTGAGAACTGAACTGAGAAAAAACGTCTCAGTTTATTAAACGGACACCAAAGTTGGTGTTTGGCTAAAGCCATTTATTATCAATTAACTGTGTTTACATGTTTTAAATCATAATCACAACAGAAATTACCCAAATGACCCTGATCAAAAGTTTACATACCCTGTGATTCTGGCCTGATAACATGCACACAAGTTGACAAAAAGCGGTTTGAATGATCAGGAATGGGGTAAATCCTTCTGGGGCTGAAGTGGTTAAAGGTAACCATCCTCACCTGTGATCTGTTTGCTTGTAATTTGTGTGTATAAAAGGTCAATGCGTTTCTGGACTCCTGACAGACCCTTGCATCTTTCATCCAGTGCTGCACTGAAGTTTCTGGATTCTGAGTCCTGGGGAAAGGGTAGCTGAACTGTATAAAACAGGAAAGGATATCAAATCCAAGGAATTGAGAGTGCCAATTGGCAGTGGTCAAACTCTAATCGAGAAGTGGAAAATGAGGGGTTCTGTTGAAATCAAACCACGGTCAGGTAGACCAACTAAAATTTCAGCCACAACTGCCAGGAAAATAGTTTGGAATCCAAAGAAAACCCCACAAATAACTGAAATACAGGACTCTCTGAAAACAGGTGGTGTGGCTGTTTCAAGATGCACAGTAAGGAAGCACTTGAAGGAAGATGAGCTGCATAGTTAAAAAAAAAAAAGCCAAACCTTTAATATAAGAGCTTAGATTATTGACCATTGTCTGTAAATTGCACATCAGTTCATAATTCCCGAGCTGCAGGCTTCCTCCTGGTTTGAAGATGAATTCCAGATATGGATATCTTACTCATAGTTCCATTGGTCCAGCTTGGCAGTGACGTCAAGTTCTCCACCTTCTCCAATCTGTGAACACTTTCCATTTATTAATAAAATGCTGAATAGTGTCTGCTCCGAGTAGTCAACCTCCAGTGCCCACAATGCTTCAGGCTGGCAGCTCAACATGGGACCTGGAAGCAAGTGGAGATCACTAGAGTAGTGGTGTCTACTTAAAGGGGTTGTAAAATTAAAATGTATTTTCTCTAAATGGCTTCCTTTACCTTTAGTGCAGTCCTCCTTTACTTACCTCCATCCTTCGATTTTTGCTTTTAAATGTCCTTTCTTCTGAGAAATCCTAATTTCCTGTTCTTCTGTCTGTAACTCCACATAGTAATGCAAGGCTTTCTCCCTGCTGTGGAGTGTCGTGCCCACCCCCTCCCTTGGACTACGGGAGAGTCAGGACGCCCACTAACACACAGCTCTTTTCTCTATCTGCAATGTAGAGCGCATGCTGACTCTCCTGTAGTCCAGGGAAGGGGGCGAGCACGACACTCCACACCAGGAAGATAGGATGTGTTTGGTGAAAATCCTTAAGTGATGACATAATGAATAGTCTGATAAGCCTGGACACTGTAGGCCCCCTAGTCTGGCCGAAATCTAGAAAAAATAAACCTTCTGTTTACAGCAGCACCACCCCAGTACTTACCTGAATCTCTTCTTGATCCAGCAACGTGCAGGAGAGCCTTGCCTCTCTGGGGACTTGCACTCCTGACTGGCTGCTATAATGCCAATCAGAAGACTGAGTGGGCAGGGCCAAGCCGCGGCTCCGTGTGTGAATGGACACAGAGCTGTGGCTCCGTTCAGGTGCCCCCATAGCAAGCTGCTGTGGGGGGCATTTGACAGGAGGGAGGGACCAAAAAAAAAAGATTTAATATCACTTTAAGCTTTGACAATAAAACCTGGAAGCCGATTGTTTCTATGTAGAGCTTTAGCAAGTGTCGGCATCTTGTAGGGGGTATTTACCAAAACTGGAGCAGCAAGAATCTAAACCAGTTGTGCATTGCATGGGCATAGATCAGGGTTTTTTTTTTTCAGTGAATCCCATGCTGATCCCAATTTTATTGCAGTAAACCCCAAAGGTGGAAAGGAGAGAATGTTATAGTTTTGAAGTGAGATGACCCCAAAAGCCAATTTCTTTGATGCTTACACAGATGACCCTGAAGGGCAGCCTGACATAGGCTTGCACGTTCCAGGAGGACTTTGTTGGTGCCATCAGATAGGCGTACTTGCTATGTAGATAATAAAAAGTAAAATTGTGGACTTGATTTTTCTCATCTCATCACCATCTTCCATCTAGGCTCAAATGGAAGAATTCAGACAGCTGAAGGATGCCTTGAAGAAAATGCCAAGTTTCAAAGACCCAGGTACCAGCACGCAAAATCAACATTCTCTTCCTTCTTCAAAGGTAATTTTGGTTTATTTTTTTCCTTAAGGGTGTAATACATGTGTAATGGATCAGCAAAGGAATCTCTATCTGATGTAATAGAAAGGGGAGACCTTCTGTTCTGAAGTGAACAATTTGAATAAACCTCTGCTCTTCCCCATCCTTGGGTTTGTAAAAGTAAAAAAAAAACGAATAATCCGCTAACTAAAAGCCCCAATAACAAGCCTCAGAGCCAGTTCACACCACAAAAATGTCCTCCAGATCCATTCTGGATGCGTTTCTGCATTTGCGTTTTTTTTTTTTTTTGTAAAATCTTTATTTGTGAACAGCAAAGTAGTACATCACAACACACATTGTCAGAAGCATTTGCAGCAGACATTAAGCCATTCATTATTCAACATAAAAACACGAAAACATAGATACATGCAAACACATCGGGACCCAGTATCCTAATGGGCATGACTTAAACTTCTAGACCAGGCAGCGAGCCGGGGGTGAAGTCTCCCCCTCCGTATAAAACACTTTAGCCGAAAAACAAAGCGTGGGGAAGACACATTTAATGCCTCTCATCGACTGGTAAAGGCGGGTGCTCGCTGAAGAGGGGCAAGAACCGGAAGTTAGCCAGCCGGTCAACTGGACAGCAATTGGTACATTAAATAATGCGCAGATTAGAGGGTAAGTCAGCCAAGTTTGCACAAGGGGAAGGGGGCCATCATAGACCTCCAGCTTACCTCCCCGCATGCAACGATCTCGACCGACCTCCACAGTGTTCGAGATACCCACCCCAAGGTGGCATGCTTTTGCTGTTTTGATGCGTTCCAGGTGTGTGTGTGTGTGTGTGTTTTTTTTTTTTTTTTTTCTGTACTGGGGTCCAGTGCGCTTGTGTGTTCTGGTGCAGTTTTAATGCTTTTTTACCCATGCAGCATTTTCTTCTTCTTCTTTTTTTATTTTTTTTCCTGGAACTGCAAGCAAAATGACCATTGAAAACCATGTAACCTACTTTCTATGCGTTTGGCTGCAGAAAAAGCCCAGGAAAGCATGTTGTGTGAACTAGCCCTTGAACTGTCATATGACAGGCGGGGTCCTTCTTTTGGTTTGTACTGTGCTTTGAGGCTGACCAGTAAATTGACAATTGTAGTGGTAAGAGGGTGGTTTTTATAAAAATAAAATGGGAGGTTGGAAGTAAGATTGCAGCAGGACAATGATCTTCATTAGTGAGAAGTAGCTCAGAAGATGGCCTGCAGATTTTATTGTAGTAGATCCTTTTAAATGTAATGTTTGAATAAACACAATAGGATTTGGTTATGTTCTGTAAAGCCTCTTACTTCAGTTGCGTTAATGTCTTTATCACATCTGTTTTTGTATGTAAATTAGCATGCAATGAATTCAACCATTCCATCAATGCTCACGCTCCAAATTACTGCATATACATTTTTTATTTATTTATTTTCTTGCAAAGATTTAAGTTTTTTTTTTTTTTTTTCTGCTTTCCTGACTTATTTAGATTTATTTTCTATCTCCATGTTCTAAAAGTAATACTAAAGTCGTGTTTTTTTTTTTCTTTAATGTCAAACCTTTTTATACTTGCCTGCTCTGTGCAGTGGCTTTGTGCAGAGGAACCCGGATTCTCCTCTTCTTGGGTCCCACACCAGCACTCCTGGCTCCTTCCTCCTGTCGGGTGCACTTAGGGAGGTGCGGTCCCGACTATGGCTCGGTGTGTCAATTTGTTCACACACACACACTTAGATTCCTTTTTTGGCCCACCCCCTCTGTATCCAGTGGGGGTGTCCCGATGCCACTTTAAGAAAAAAAAAATTCCCAAGTTCTCGACGTTACCGATGACCGGTAATCTCATGTGACAGTGGCACATATGTCAGTTTTTTTTTTTTTTTTTTTTACAATGTTTGTTTTTATGTTTTTAAGTGGGGGTTGTGGACAGTGTCATGTTTTTTTTTTTTCTTAGCCCTGTTGGGGGGCTTTGGTGAGATATCGGGGCCCTGACATCTCCCCTTTGAGACAGGGAAAGGGACTAGGGGCACAAATTCCCCAGTCCCTTTCTCAGCAGCCTTGGCTGCGCTGAAAATAAATGGAGAGAAGACAGCGGCTCCTCTCCAAGCATAAACTGAAACATTTGTAAACGTAGTTTACGATGTTTGTTATGTGAATGGACAGTCAGTGATTACCGACTCTGTACATTCGGAAAAGGTAGGAGCTGGATTTACCGGCTCCTACCTCCGCTCTCCATCCTGACAGATCGAGGAGGTGAAGGAGAAGCACGGAGGGGGAGAAGAAAGGGGGACAGCAGCACGGAGGAGGACACAGGGCAGCATTGCAGGGATACCTGTCCTCTTCCTGTCTCTGAACCTCTGGTGTGCGGGGTGTAATTGGCTTTGGGTCCTTGGACTGAATGCAATAGGAAAAGTTCCTGATGCTAATCTGCCCCTCCTTCTTCATCCAAGTTCATTCATTGTTTTCATTGCTTGTGAATGGCAGGGAGTCTGATACGTCTCAGAATTCTCTCCCCCATTCAGATTGGTATAGGCAGTAAAAGAAAAAGAAATTCAATGATTTTTCTGTTGATCTTCGCTATTAATCCCCCACTGTGCTGGAAGGTCAATTACAGGAAGAGGACGGGGCATCCCTAAAGTGCTGATTTCTACAAGATTCAGCTACATGTATGACATGGGACTAGGGCTGCAACTAACGATTATTTTCATAATCGATAAGTTGGCAGATTTATTGTTTTAATCGATTAATAACCTTAAAAAAAAGCGTGGTGTATAATTTAGTTAATATGTAAAGTTTAAAAAAAAAGCAATTTATTCCTAAATATCTCTATGCAGTGGTAAATAACCAGCTACATGGTTAGGGTGTAAAATCTGTAATCTGAGAATAACAGACAGGAGAGATATACTGTATATACTATTATATATACTGTATATCTGGCAAATATCAGACTCCGATCAAATATTTTTTATTAAAATAAAAGTTGATGTTTTGCAGATTTCCAAACTGAACTGTTTTTGTATGGCCAGCATATAAAATATTAATGTCTTCCTTCAAAAATAAGTTTGTTCGTCCCCCCCCTAATTGTTGGTGGGGTCAAATCAATGTTTGTTTTCATCCACACTGACAGGAAAATTTTGAAATTATAGAAAATTTCTTGGTCAAAGGAATTTTCTGACAGTGAATGTGTTTTTGCTCAGAAATTGCATTCTTTTCAAACTTCATTTTAAAAAAACGACGTTGCCTACACACCATCGCTTTCTGAAAATGCTCTTGCAAAGCGTGGTTACGTACACTACGTTCGACGGCACTTTTTTCCATTGAAGCTCCCGTCTCATAACTTGCTTCTGAGCATGCGCGGGTTTAAAAACATTGGGCCAGATTCACAGAGCGATTTCACCGGCGTAACAGGAGATGCGCAGCATAAGTCTAAATTTGCGCATGCGTTTCGATACTCCGCATCCCCGAAACGAGATACGCAAGAAATCTACATTTTTTTGTCTACCGTAATTTCGTTAGACAGGCGCATCCGTCCGCGCAAAACCGTGCTAGAAACACCATTGATTTGCTATTCAAATATGCTAATGAGGGAGTTACGGGAATCCACAAAAGAACCTTGGTGCCGCGCACGCTACGCGCTGTGCGCAACAGCTGCACGGCCTGTCTAAAATTAGACCATATAAAAGGTGGTCTAAAATTAGACCATTCGTCTAAATGTCAGATAAAGCAACACTGTTAGTGAGGAGCTCAGCAGTCACACGTGTTGCCCAACAATCTGTATGCCAACATGCCAGGGACATCCTCGCTCATAGCTATACTACTGACTTTAGACGAGCAAAGAAGGAGGAGGGCACAGAGGAGGGCACGGGAGAGGATATACCGCACCCGCATAGACCTCTTTGGCATGAGTGATTCTGAGGTGTCTCGCATCTTCAGATTCACCCCTCATGCCATCCTGTAATTAACTATAACCTTGCAGGAGGACATCACCAGCCCAACACACCGCTCACATGCAGTGCAGCCACTGGTCAAGGTCATGGCAACACTCCATTTTCTTGCCAGTGGCTCTTTTCAAAGAACAAGTGGAGTGGTGGCTGGGATGTCACAATCCTCCGTGAGCAGATGTGTGCACCAGGTTATCCCAGCAATCCTCAGATGCATGGCCAACCAAATCATCAAACCCACCACTGAGGAGCTGCGGCTGAAGGCAATGACAGATTTCTACAGAATTGCCAGATTCCCACGCACCATCGGGGCCATTGATTGCACACATGTGGCACTCCCCCCATGAGACAGAGCACATATACCGCAATCGGAAGCATTGGCATTCCATCAACGTACAGGTGATAGTCGATGCCCAAGGCCTCATATGGCACGTCCGTGTTAAACACCCCGGATCCAGCCATGACGGCTACATCTACAATCAGAGCCCCATCCGAATGGAATTCGAACAGAACGTGTATGGGGACAGCTGGCTGGTTGGTGAGTGACATGGGTGGCAGGCATGACTGTCCCCCCCCCCATGATGCACACATCACAAGGGGCACATGCATGACTAACATCCTCCTGTGTTTTTCCTTACAGGTGACTCTGCATATGCACTGGGACCCCATCTCATGACTCCTATCCGGAACCCCCAAACCCCAGGAGACGAAAGATACAATGAAGCCCACGCCCAAACACGTGCAGTGGTGGAGCGCACGTTTCCGATGCCTGGATAAGTCTGGGGGGATCCTGTTGTATTCCCCCAACTTCGTGTGCCAGATCATTGGTGCATGTTGCATTCTGCACAACTTCGCAGTGAGAAAAAGGGCCTGCAGATTGACCTACGTGATGACCTGACCCCTGAACCAGACAATCCTCCCCCCCCCCTTACCGAGGTTCCCCCGTCTTCTGAGGGAAGAGCAGCCAGGAGACAGCTCACATTAGGCATCTTTGCACGTTAAACACACACATTAATCATGGCACAATGAGAATGCATGCATGCATACCACTGTGGTCCCTAGCACAGACACATCACATCCTTGCCTAATTGGATTAGCACAAGCCCACCATGCTGGGCTTGTGAGCAGCAACGCCACGCCACGGCTCCATATATGTCACTGTACATTCATACACCATTCACACGGACCTGGGAATCACTTCTCCTTGGTCCTGGGGAACCCTTCTCCACCAAAACTGAGGGTGACACCCCTTTGCCGGCAGGAATATCACCCCCACATTCCAAAAACATTAACATCACAAAAATAAATAAATGTCCAGCAAAAAAAAAAAAATTCCAGCAAAAAAAAAAAAGAAGGGGGAAAAACAAATTTAATGCCAATGGCGTGAGCCACGCCTGGGGCGGCCACGGCCCTGACTCCTCAGGGGAGACTCATGGGGAGGGGCGGGGTAATCCGGGGAAGGAGGAGCAGCCCCTGGTCTCTGCCCACCTGGCGGCCTGCCCTCCAAGGCCACGGCAATTCTGTTCAGGCCAGCACCTAGTGTTGCCGTGTTTTCTTTCTCGTACATCACGGGACACAGAGCAGCATATTCATTACTATACGGGTTATATGGAGTACCTTCAGGTGATGGACACTGGCAATCTCAAACAGGAAGTCCCCTCCCTATATAACCCCCTCCCATAGAGGAAGTACCTCAGTTTTTTCGCCAGTGTCTTAGGTGTTGGTCACGGAATAGCTTTGCCTCCACATCCTTGGGATTAAGGGCGGGCTAACCGGATCAGTCCAAGGTGCCTCAGTGCCAAAGTGGACAGTACCCGGGCCCCAAGCCGTGGGGTTTTGCCTATAATGCTCCTCTTTAGAGGGCTGGACCCTGGGCCCAGGACTTGGAGTTTGTAAAAAACCATAAGATCCTGTTTGCCAGGGTGCTGTATAGGTCCAGGACAGTGGGTACCTTCACAGGACCCCAGGGCCTGAAGGTCTACTACGCTACCCACGGAGATGGGAGAAGATTGGACCGTTTTGCTAGGCAAACGTCCTGCAGAATGGAGCAGGTAAGAGGGGAGCCTGCGGGACTTGGTTCGACAGCAGGCTCTCCAGGGAGACCTCAAAGGGGGGTAGCCTAAGTATGCTCTGCATTGGCAGCCTTGCTCACTATGTCTGAGAAGACAGGATGATCTCATTCCCCCCATCACTTGGTCCCCCTGTCTAGGTTTGCTAGCTACCTGCTGCTCGCTGGTCCCAGGGCTAATAAGGATCCCTATGGGGCCTTTTGAAAGTCCTACCTGGCCGGGGTTTGATTCTGCCACCTGAAGTCTGCAGTCCTGGGTCTCCAGCAGCGCGGCTCCTCCATGTGCTTTCCTTCCCCGGCATACGCACGCGCGCGCGCACGTCTTATAGACTTTTTTTTTTCGCGCCATGGGGGGGGGGCGGGGGGAGCGCCTGCAGCGTCATCAAGGGCGCGCCTTAATTCGCTGTTATACACAGCAGGCTGTGATCAGGGCTCAGTCTGAGGCTGATCTGGAAGGGAGAGGACGCAGAGCGGCAGAACAGTGACTCCCAGTGGCGGAAGAGGGGTAGTACATGCTGGAGTTTGTTCCAATGCATTTGTGTTAAGCCAAAAAAAAAAACCTTTGGCAACAGGTTGGAGGCTGGCAAACTAAATTGGGGCGACACTGTATGTTTTAAAAAAAAAAAAAAGAGAACATACTGGGCCCCATCGGTTTTTGGGCATTAGTGGTCTATTGTCCCCTAAACCCTAGTTTTGTACTCCTGGCCACTACAGTCGGTTGTTGTAGGCGGAGTCCCTCGGTTTTGTATTATGGCTTCCAAGGGTTCGGGATCAAAGGGTACAAAAAAGACCAAAAAACAAAGGGGTTCCCCCTCTGATTCTGATGATATGCCGTACTTTCCCCGCAGCTTCCCATGAAGGTCGCCTTGGAGGAGCCATTAGGGGGGTCTGGTGCTGAGGCTGGCCCAGATCAGCCCAGCCCTGTGTTTATCACAGAGGAGATGCTAGCCGTCTCCCTAGGGGGGCTAGAGAAAAGATTAGCAGCGATGATCGCTAGCTCTATTCCTGGCAAGAAACGGGCTAGATCCCCATCGCCAAGATGTATATCCTCAGATGCTGAAATTCTCTCTCCGGAGGAATTAGAATCTCAGGAGGATCAACTGGACCGGAACCAAGAGGGTTCAGGGATTGAGGAATCTACCTCTGAGGAACCATTTTCAGACTCCCAAACAGAGAGGCTGTGGGTCCAGTCTTTGACGGACATGGTCCGCTCGGCATTTAATTTACCATTGCCAGAGCCTCAGGTTCCTGTGGTATCCTCTCTGGGCTCTTTAAAAGCTCCTTTGAGCAACGCGGTTTTTCCGGTCCATCCTCTGTTAGAGGAGTTGATCTTCCAGGATTGGGTACGACCGGACAGGATTTTTCTGCCGCCTAAGAGGTTTTCGGTTATTTACCCTATGGAGGAAAAGTTCTCGAAGAGGTGGGCGCTCCCATTTGTGGATGCAGCCGTCTCATGTGTGAATAAATCACTAACGTGCCCGGTGGAAAACATACAAATGTTTAAAGATCCGGTTGATAAACGATTAGAGACACTTTTAAAGGCATCCTTTGCTACGGCAGGAGCAGTGGTACAGCCAGCAGTGGCTGCAATTGGAGTTTGTCAGGCGTTAAAGGACCAGACAAAACAAATGCTTAAAGACATGCCTACCCAACAGGCAGAAGAGTTTTCTGACATTCCCAGAGCTCTGTGTTTCGCGGTAGATGCTATAAAGGATTCCATCCAGCAGGCCTCTCGTTTGTCACTATTTTTGGTGCATATGAGAAGGCTCTTATGGTTGAAGAACTGGGCGGCGGAGCCCCCATGCAAAAAACTTCTGGCAGGGTTTCCCTTCCATGGAGGACGACTCTTCGGAGAGGATCTGGATAAATACATTCAGACTATTTCAAGTGGCAAAAGTACCCTTTTACCAGTCAAAAAGAGATTCCGGGGTCCTACATTTAAAAGGCAGCTCTCCCCTGGCCCGGGGCCCCTTAAATTCCAGGCAGTATCGACGGCCGCCTGCGCAAACAAACTTTTAACAATAAATCGCAGGGACAGGCCCCTGGGGGTAAGAGGCAATGGTATCGCAAGCCGACAAAGCCAGCCCCTAAGTCTGCCTTATGAAGGGGCGCCCCCACTCACGCGGGTGGGGGGAAGGCTTTGTTTCTTCTCAGAAGTTTGGGAAGCCAATATCCCCGACAAATGGGTCCGGTCGTCTGTAACCACAGGCTACAGACTGGAGTTTCTAAAGTTGCCTCCGTCTCATTTTCAAGAGTCAAGGCTACCAAACGATCCAACAAAGAAGGCCTCGATGCTGGCAGCTTTGGATCACCTGCTTTGCCAGGGCGTGATAATAGAGGTACCAGCCCAAGAACAAGGGCTAGGTTTCTATTCCAATCTCTTTGTCATACCAAAGCCCAACGGCGATGTCAGGCCAATCTTGGACCTAAAAGGTTTAAATCTTTACCGAAGAGTTCGTTCCTTCCGGATGGAATCCGTCCGATCAGCAGTCGCCACGCTCCAGAGGGACGACTTTCTGGCTTCTATAGACATAAAGGATGCCTACTTTCATGTACCAATCTTTCAGCCACATCAAAGATTTTTACGCTTCGCAGTGGGGCAGCGACACTTCCAATTCAGGGCGCTCCCCTTCGGGCTGGCCACGGCCCCCCGGGTATTCACGAAGATCCTAGCTCCAGTTCTGGCCAATCTAAGGATCCAAGGGGTCACGGTCCTAGCATACTTGGACGACCTTTTAATCATAGAACACTCACGGCCGTGTCTGGAACAAGCAGTAAACCTCACGGTTCAGTACCTCGAGAGGTTCGGCTGGGTCCTAAACCAGGAAAAATCTGTGTTTCATCCTACAAAGCAGCTGGAATACCTCGGCATGAGGTTAGACACAGAACAGCAAAGGGTGTTCCTGCCCCTTGTAAAGGTCGAGGCTATCAAGGGGTTGGTTCAGTTGGTTCTAAGCAAGAGAAAACCAACTATTCGCCTATGTATGCGATTACTAGGCAAGCTAGTGGCCACGTTCGAGGCGGTACCATACGCTCAGATCCACACTCGCGTCCTACAGGCAGCCATTCTAGCAGCCTGGAGCAAGAGAGCACAGGCCTTGGAGTCCCCTTTGACGCTATCATCAAGGGTCCGGCAAAGTCTGGCCTGGTGGTTAAACCCTCAGAATCTTCTGAAGAGAAGGTCCTTCAGCCCCGTAGTCTGGAAGGTAGTTACCACAGACGCCAGCCTGGTAGGCTGGGGGGCGGTCTTGGAGGGGTTCACTCACCAGGGAACTTGGGCGGAAGCGGAGAGACAGCTGCCCATCAATATCTTGGAGATCAGAGCTGCTCGCCTAGCCCTCCTGGCATGGACTTCCAGATTACAGGGGTCCCCGGTGAGAATCCAGTCAGACAATGCCACAGCGGTGGCATACATAAACTACCAAGGGGGAACCAGGAGTCAGGCCGCTCAGAGGGAGGTGAGCTTGATTTTTCGGTGGGCAGAGGTTTATGTACCCTGCATTTCGGCAATATTTATTCCCGGAGTGGACAACCTGCAGGCAGACTTCTTAAGTCGCCAGATTCTGTCGCCGGGGGAGTGGTCTCTACATCCCCAGGTCTTTCAGACAATCTGCCAGAGGTGGGGAGTGCCAGACATAGATGTAATGGCATCAAGGTTCAACAAGAAGCTAGACAGGTTCGTGTCTCGAGCAAGGGACCCTATGGCCTGCGGAACCGATGCGTTGGTTTGCCCTTGGCATCAATTCAAACTTCTATATGCATTCCCCCCGCTACAGTTACTTCCCCGCCTGTTGTGCAGGATCAGAGTGGAGCACAAGCCAGTCATCCTAGTAGCTCCAGCTTGGCCCCGGAGGACATGGTACTCACTAGTCCTGAAGATGGCAGTGGGAGACCCTTGGACTCTTCCTCTACGACCAGACCTACTCTCACAAGGCCCGATCCTCCACCCTGAATTACGGCGTCTAAATTTGACGGCCTGGAGGCTGAATCCCTGATTCTCAGGGGTAGAGGTCTGTCTAGGCAGGTAATTCCTACCCTGATTAGGGCTAGAAAGCCGGCCTCCAGGGTAATTTATTACAGGGTGTAGAGGGCCTACGTAGGCTGGTGTGAATCCAAAAGATGGAATTCCCGCAAATATACCATTGATAGGGTGTTAAGTTTTCTCCAGCTAGGAGTGGATAAGGGCCTGGCATTAAGCACAATCAAGGGACAGATTTCAGCTTTGTCAGTGTGGTTTCAGAGGCCGCTGGCCACCCACTCGCTGGTTAAAACCTTCATACAGGTGGTCTTGCGTATTAATCCTCCTGTCAAGTCACCGATTTGTCCATGGGACTTAAATCTTGTTCTCTCCACTCTACAGAAACAACCCTTTGAGCCGTTGGCTGAGATTCCTTTAGTTTTACTGACAAGAAAGTTGGTATTTTTGGTCGCCATAGTTTCGGCCATGAGAGTGTCAGAATTGGCAGCCTTATCTTGTAAGGAACCATATCTCATTTTACATAAGGACAGGGCGGTTCTCCGGGCCTCATCCTTCCTTTCTACCAAAGGTTATATCCAGTTTTCACCTGAACCAGGATCTGGTACTACCATCCTTCTTTCCGAAACCCACGTCTAGAAAGGAGGGGTTGCTGCATACCTTAGATATTGTCAGGGCCATGAGGGCCTATCTTAAAGCTACAGAAAAAATCCGGAAAACAGATGTGTTATTCGTTTTACCAGATGGCCCCAAGAAGGGGCAGGCAGCTGCCAAATCCATTATCTCGAGATGGATTAGACAATTAATCATTCAGGCCTACGGTTTGAAGAGGTTGCCTCCTCCTTTGTCAGTAAAAGCCCATTCTACCAGGGCCATGGGCGCCTCCTGGGCAGCACACCATCAGATCTCTATGGCTCAGATATGCAAGGCGGCGACGTGGTCATCAGTCCACACGTTTACAAGGTTTTATCAGTTAGACGTGAGAAGGAATGCGGATACAGCCTTTGGGCAGGCAGTACTGCAGGCCGCGAGTCAAGCTCCTCAGGATCTGAGGGGGCTCCCTTGATTTAGATTTCAGAGTTACATTTCTGGACTAAGTTGGATTTATTATTATTTGAGTATACCTCTAAATTAAATCCTTTTTTGGAAGATGTCTCCCTCCCCTCATTAAAGCACTGCTTTCGGACATCCCGTATAGTAATGAATATGCTGCTCTGTGTCCTGTGATGTACGAGAAAGAAAAAGATTTTTAATACAGCTTACCTGTAAAATCTTTTTCTTGGAGTACATCACGGGACACAGGGCTCCCACCCCTCTTTTGGGGAACATTTTTGGGAGGCATACTGCTTGCTACAAAACTGAGGTACTTCCTCTATGGGAGGGGGTTATATAGGGAGGGGATTTCCTGTTTGAGATTGCCAGTGTCCATCACCTGAAGGTACTCCATATAACCCGTATAGTAATGAATATGCTGCTCTGTGTCCCGTGATGTACTCCAAGAAAAAGATTTTACAGGTAAGCTGTATTAAAAATCTCTTTTTCCTGGATAGCCTGGGTGAGGGCCCTTACATCCTGCCCAACGTCTGCTGTTGTAGGCTGCAGTGCGTTTAGGCAGTTTGTAAGAGCCCGGGAGTGGCAGTCCAGGTCCCCAAGCGTATCCTTTATGGAGGACAGGCTCTCCTCCATCCGCCCCAAGGTCTGGCTGACCTGTCCCAGATGGCGGGTCTGAAGGGCCTGGTCCCTTCTCAGATTGGCGGGCAGAAGCTCGGCCACCCCCCTGGTCTTCTGGGACGACTTCCTGCCTCCAGCTGAGGCTTGTGGCCGGGGGGAAAGGGGAGGCCCTTGGGAGAGGAGCCCTGTTGGGGGAGGAGTGGGAGGGGCTAGCCCTTATGGAGGGCTGGCTGCTGCCAGCCAGAGAGGAAGACTCCTCCAAAAATAACAATCCACTGGCTGACATGACATCCTCCTCCTCAAACTCCTCCTCCTCTTCAACCTCCTCCGAGGACTCCGGCCTTGTCGGGGGGGTCCTCATCAGGCTGGGATGGTGCGGTCAGCCCAGATGGCCCAGCACCCTCCTGCTCATCTGTGGATGACACAAAACATTCACAGGTTGGAGGATCCACACACTTGCCACATATTCCCTTTCACCCCCTCCCCCACACATGCTACACACCTGATAGGGCAAAAAAACCTTACCTGGCATCACGCCTTCATGACTGGAGTCATAGCCGGGCAGGCCCTCCACCTGTTGTCTATGAAAGGTCTGGGCCACCGCACGCTCCTCCGCTCTCAGCCTAACAGGGCATGGTGGGCCCCCTCCTGTGCCCCTGGCATGGGCTGCCATTTTGGCCAGCTTCTTTATTCCAAGACGCCGGAGGTCATTGATTTTTTTTTCAATCCCCGACCGTGTCCGGGTCTCCCAAACCCCCCCCCCCCCCCCCCCCGATGCATTCACCTCGTCAGTAATGTTTTACAAGATATCACGCCTCCTGGCCGGGGTGGTGTTGGCACTCTCCGGGCCGTGGAGGAAACGCCCATATTGGGTAATGGCCCAGGCAAGAATTTGTTTCTCCCCCAATTTAACTTCCTCTTTCTCTCCGTCATACTCATACAAAAATACAAAAACTCT
The DNA here is from genome assembly GCA_029574335.1 of Rana kukunoris. NCBI lineage: Eukaryota > Metazoa > Chordata > Amphibia > Anura > Ranidae > Rana > Rana kukunoris. The sequence goes on along the minus strand of CM056058.1, from coordinate 98,858,239 downwards.
CTCCCAAACAATCAGCAAAAATCACTCACAAAATCAAGCAGGAAAAATCAAGCAAGAAAACAAACGAACAAAAAACTATCAACTAAAAACTCTCACAAGCAGTCACCAAAAATCACTTTCAAATATCTTCTAACAAACACTAGATCACACAGTCCACAAATATCACAAAGACAAACCAACGCAACTAACAACAGAACAAAAGCACCTTGCTGTATAGGGAGGGATACAAAGGGATGTACTTTTGCAAAGGAAGTGCGTTTCTGGCTGTCTATTTATGCTGTCTGCGTAGTTCACGATTTTTGCCCTAGTCCACTTCCAATTTCACTGATTGCGCCGTTCCCAAGTTGTGAGCATGCGCACAGAGGTGCTGACATGGTCTGCTTCAAGCGTGCATGCGCGAGCCGGCCGGCCCTTCATTTGCATGGGGTCACGGCTCATTTCAATGTAACACGCCCACGTCCTTCCCAATTTGTATTACTCCGCCTTGCGCCTCAGAAATAATGTTGCGCAGGCGCAAATTTCTGCGTAAAACCGACGAGAATAGGGTCTAACGTAAAGGCGGTGCGCTACGCCGGTCCAATAATGCGCAGATGTACCTGAATCTGGCCCATTGTTTTAAATGTCGTTTTGCCCACACACGATCATTTTATATGACACAAAAAACAACATAAAAAATTGAAGCATGTTCAAAATTTTTTTTTGTTTTGTTTCGTGAGATAAAACGTTTTTTTGCCCACACACGATCATTTTAAATTACTTTTTTTAAACCGTCGTTTTATTTCATCACAAAAAACAACTGTGTGTACGCGGCATTAGGCTCGGTACATACCTATGCAGTTTGCTTTTGATCATTTTTTTCTTTTTTTTCTTTTTTTTTATGCAGTGCTTTTTGATTTTTGCGCACTTGATTTTGCTGCAATTTGCACCCTTTTTTGGCTAATGTGATGCTGGGCAGATTAAAAAAAAACTAACATTTCTGCAAAAATGCACAGTATGCTTTTCTGCAGCTTCTCCATTGAAGTATATTGAACCAAAAAAGCAGTTTTTCGCTGAAAAAAGTCCTTAACCCTTTTCAAATGCGCAGCAGCTGAAAAAAAGCATAGATGTGAACGTTGAATGAACTGTAGTGCATTTCTGCAAAAAACACCAAAAAACGCATGGGTGTGAAAGACGTTTTGTAAAATAATGGGGGTTAAAACTAAAATGAGCCCTTCATAGTACAAAGAGAAAATAATCGCTACTGTAAGGGGTTGTGTTTTTTTTTTTTGTACGTAAGGCCGCATACACACGATCGAACATGCCCGCTGAAACTGGTCCGCAGACCAGTTTCAGCAGACCTATCCGATCGTGTGTACGGCCTAGCAGACAGGTTTCCAGCGGACAAAAGTTTTAAAACAGGCTTTAAAACTTGTCCGCTGGAAAGCTGTCCGTCGGATTGGATTCGACGCATGGATTCGACGCATGCGTGGAAGCATTTTATTTCCTGGTTTGCGGACATCGCAGTGGCAATGTCACCGCCACGTCACCGCGCTGTCTGTCCGCAGGGATTTTGGTTTGATCGTGTGTACAGACCAAAAGATCCCCGGAGACATGTCCGATGAAAACGGTCCGCGGACCGTTTTCATCGGACATGTCTCCTCGTGTGTACGCGGCCTAACAGTGACGGAGAGTATCTGTTGGTAGAACACCCGTGTAATTTTTTTCAGGACATAAGTGAGGAAATAGAAAAAGGCATACGAAAGGTTTATAAAACTGTTCTTGTACTCAAAGGTAGAATTGCACATTAATGCAGAGCCTTCCTCTGTGTTTTTTTTTCCCCTGACGGTTTGTATTATTATTATGCTGCTGTGGGGGTGTTAATATTTTATGAATTCATCTGCAGTGTGGTTGATTTGCTCTAGGCTGGAAATCTAGGTCTTATTTGTAATACAGAGACCAGGTAAGCTGGGCTAGAGGCACAGTGACAGTTGTGTAGACCAGATGTGATAGCCAGGGGTTTTCATGCCTAAACTGTTCTCTTCACAGTATTCTGCTCTCTGACTCTGGTCTTCTTCTTCAGAACCTGAATAAACCTTTTGCTCAGCCGCCCCAGAGTTCCCTGAGAAATGACAGGAGGGAAGAAAACGTCCCTGGGGGGGCAGCCCAACATGTAAAGGAGGCTTCCCAGGCACAGCCAACGTCACAGAGCAATTCCCAGATTCATAGTCCCACCGCACATTTAACAGCCCTGGGACCGGGAACTCACAATGACAGCCATGTGGGGAAATTTACCAGGACAGTAAACAGTCTGCAAGGCCACAAGGAGGTAATTTTGGATGCTTCTGTCATTTTAAAGATCTATTTGTTTTAGGTTGTAGTCTGATATTTTGAAATGCATTTAAAGTGGATGTAAACCCCCCAAAGAAAAGCCCAGTCTTGCCACATAGTTAATCCAGATCTGAGAAATCCTATTTTAATGTTCAGTGAAAATAAACAGCCTTCCAGATAAAACCCTGTCTAAATAAAAAGTCAGTTTTCTCTCTTCTTGCTTTGAGTGACAGGTTATTTACATATCTAGCTTGGACATGTTTATCTTATGTTTATCATAACATGAGGTATAAAAAGTGAGAAATCCACCCTCCCCCACATAGCACATCCTGGTAATATACAATGAACTTTGGATCACCTCATGTTATGATTAACATAACATAACATAACATATGATAAACATGTCTAAGCTAGAGTTGTAAATAACCTGTCACTGAAAGCAAAAACAGAGAAACGGACTTTATAATTTGGCAAGTTTTTATCTGGAATTCTGTTAATTTGCACTGAACATTAAAAGAGGATTACTCGGCACTGGATTAACTCTGTGTGGCAAGACTGGGCACAGATGATAGGAAATCTTATACTCTACATTGTGACGTCCACTTTAAGGTGCATTAAAAAATTCTTTCCAGATGCCCTACACACTTTTGATGAGCTTTAAAAATGTACAAAAAAAAGCAGGAAAATATATATATAATATACGCACGCATGCGTTTTATGGTGCTTTACCATAGACTTGAATGAAAGGAGTTAAGATGGTTCAAGTCCTTACAAAACTCCACATGAAGCGGGATGCAATCATATTTTTATAATGTGAAGATGTATTCTGCCAAAATTGCACAATTTTCTACACTGTCATAAGGTATATGCTGATGGGAGGTTGGTTGCTCAGACGCCACATCCCACAATATATCGTATACACCTTTTTATTTCAGGGGTCTCCAAACTTTATAAACAAAAGGGCCAGTTTACTGTCTTTCAGACTTTACATCGGCCATTGAAAGTAGAAAATGTCCCAGCATCAGTGTCAGTAAACCATGCCCCACTTTTGGTGATGGTGAGAGGCAGTGGCGGCTCCAATTTTTTTGGGGGCGCAAACTGGAAAAATAAAAATCAAGCTGCTGTGCCCCATCAAGCGCCACCACTGTGCCACCCCCCCCCCCCCCCACACACACACACACACATACCAGGCGCTTACTTGTCTTGGTGCTGTCCTCCACGCTTTGAGTCCTCGATATCTTCTCCCGTCCCTTTCCTGTCCTCTGCTATGATTGGACGCCTGATAGGCATCCAATCACAGCGCCTGTCGTATCAGGTGACAGGGTAACCAGACCCGAGCACCTGACGGTGTTGGGAAAGTGATTTATTTGCTTCCCTAACACAATATGAATAAACAGTGAATGCACAGCATTGTGCCCGCAGTTTACCACTTTGGAAGCCTATTGGAGCCTATGGCTCTAATCAGGAGGCTTTTTGGAGCCGCCGGCTCTAATCGGGCACTTCCAAAAAAAAAAACGCTGTAATTTTACATGCCCCGCGCCTGACAAGGGGCCGGACACCTGAATAGGGGGCGGCAGCGGCAACAATAGATAGTCATGCATTGCATGACTATCAATTGGTGATAGACAGGTGCAGGAGATAGGGGGTGGCGCTCCTGTGAACTTTTATGGGTGCACCACCATTGGTGAGAGAAATTGTGGCCCATCGTTGGTGTCATTGGGTGGGAAGAATTATGCCCCATCGTTGACTCTTGGAAAAATTATTCCCCCATCATTGGTGTTGAGCGGAACTGTGCCCCATTTTTGGAGTGGGAGGATGAAATCGTGCCCCAAGGTCCGACTAAAAGTAAGCAAAGGGCCGCATCTGGCCCCCAGGCCAGTTTGGAGGCAATTTTTATATAATTAATGGTGCTATTGATCTGCCAACGGCATCAAAAAAAAAATCTATAAAATTTTATAGTTTGTTAAAAACCTGTATTCTAAATAAAAATCCAAACAGCTGGGTAATCTTTAAAAAAAAAACGGTATAATTGATCTAGAACAGTGGTTCTCAACCTGGGGTCGGGACATCCTCGGGGGTCGAATGATGATTTGCCAGGGGTCACTGAATCCTCGGCTGTTCCTGAAGCCCAAACCGCTCTGCCAGCCTTTTTTTGGACACCCAGCTGGGCTGTTCCTAGAGCCCACGGCCCCCTACTTGGCCTCTTTGCAGCTGCCCATTCAGCTCACAGCATGGCTGGGGGGCGGAGAATATAGGTCAGCTGACTGGTGAGGAATGTGAACTGGCAGGGGCTGAAGGAGACCCAATCTCCTGATTTCTGCATAGGTGTCACTGCTGCGAGACAAAGCTGGAGACACAGTGAAGCTGGAGACACAGTGATTATAGTTGCCATTAAAAGTCCCCACTACAGTTCTCAGATCGGCACATGACCTTGATCAAGAGCACCTAAGTTGGCTAATCAGAACTACCCCAGGATTGCCACTCATCCCAACTCCCCACCGGGCACGGCCACTCATCCCAACTCCCCACCACGGCACTCCCCACCGGGCACGGCCACTCATCCCAACTCCCCACCGGGCACGGCCACTCATCCCAACTCCCCACCACGGCACTCCCCACCGGGCACGGCCACTCATCCCAACTCCCCACCGGGCACGGCCACTCTCCCATCCCACCGGGCACGGCCACTCATCCCACTCCCCACCGGGCACGGCCACTCATCCCAACTCCCCACCGGGCACGGCCACTCATCCCAACTCCCCACCGGGCACGGCCACTCATCCCAACTCCCCACCGGGCACGGCCACTCATCCCAACTCCCCACCGGGCACGGCCACTCATCCCAACTCCCCACCGGGCACGGCCACTCATCCCAACTCCCCACCGGGCACGGCCACTCATCCCGTTCCCCCCCCACCAAGGTGTAAACAAATGAATACAAATAGAGAATACATGGAAGGGAGAGGAAAAGAGGGGGAAAAATAAAGAAAAGGGCAGAGAAGGAATAAAAAGAACAAAGACGGCTAGAGAGAGGGATGGGTTAAAAAAAAATAGGTTAGAGAGAGATAAAAGGGAAATAAAGACTTGGGTGCTGACAACCCACGCTACAAAATAATTTTACTGTTAGGGGTCCCCACAACTTGGGAAATGTTATGAAGGGGTCACGGCACTAGAAGGTTGAGAACCACTGATCTAGAATGTCTAGTGACAGGTAGGTAGAGAACAATGCAATATATTCATGGATGTAGGTAATTACTTCAACACATTTTTTGCAATGAGCTTCATCCGGAAGATTTGCTACTTGGTATCCATCATTAAAGAATAACTAAAAATTTTATTGTGTAAATAAAGTAGTATTATACGGTCCCTCGCAGCACCTGCTCTTATACCAGCTGGTGATGTTGCTCCCCTTGCAATGCGACAATGCTTGGGTCTAGTGGTTTGGCTGCTAGGCCCGGGCAATGCCACAGGGAGCAGGTCACATGCTCCGTAATTCCCAAAAATGTTGTGTGTTCTTGCTGCCTGTTGAAGAGCAAGGAACCACGAGGGAATGCAGGTGGGGCAAGTATATAGGAGTTGACGCCCTTCTATCGACCCCCAATTACCCAAACTCAGGAAATCCACTGTGTATGTGTGTATGTATGCCTGTTGAAGAGCAAGGAACCACGAGGGAATGCAGGTGGGGCAAGTATATAGGAGTTGACGCCCTTCTATCGACCCCCAATTACCCAAACTCAGGAAATCCACTGTGTATGTGTGTATGTATGGGCACTGGGTCAAGAGTTGATTCTGATGGCTAAATAGTGGAGTGCGTTTTCCTTAACGGAAGTAGTCTGTGAACCTCTCTGATCACAACAAAACGATCACTCCGCACACGATAAACTCTTGGATGTGTACTGAGTAGTGGCTATTACAGATGTCCATATCCCTAAGGCCGCGTACACACGAGGAGATATATCCGATGAAAACGGTCCGAGGACCGTTTTCATCAGACATCTCTCCTGGTGACGCCGCCACGTCACCAAACCAGGAAGTAAAATACTTCCACGCATGCGTCGAATCCATTTGCATGCGGACATGTCCAGGCTGCTTTCCAGCAGACAAGTTTTAAAGCATGCCTGCTAGCCCGTACACACGATTGAATCTGTCCTCTGAAACTGGTCTGTGGACCAGTTTCAGCAGATATTTTCGATCATGTGTACGCGGCCTTAGGTCCTTCTGTCCTTTATTCCGGGCTTGGGCTGTAGATGTTCTTAAAGTCACAATGGCATGCACTAGAGATCCTTTACTAAGTCTTTATAATGATTAGCCTCTCCTAACGGCACTAAGAGCTTTGCTGGATGATCTTTTAAGGCTTGATAAAGATTGGTGTCTGCTTTTGGCACTAAGAATGGCCAGTCAAGATCTTTGTGCTGTTAGTTGATCCTAGTCTTTGTCAAGCCTCATCAAAAGACCTCTAGTGCATTCCATCGTGAGTCTAATACAGGCATGTCCAAAGTCCTGCCTGCGGGCCAATCATGGCCTGCGGTCCGGTTTTGAACGTCCCGCCTGGTTATCTAAACATATATCTTTTGTGGCCCTCGATCTCCCAGCGCCGGGGTCACAAAAGATATATAGACTGGCTGCCTCAGAGAGTGGAAGTGGGACAAGTGCCATGCACACAGGAGGAGTATTTCCTGTTTACATGACAGACTTTGTTATAGGAAGTCCTGTATCCGGCGCTGCCATTGGTTGACTGTTCTATCCATCAAAGGAGGCGGCACATTCTCTTATAGAGGCCGCTGTGTAAACAGGAGATTCTCCTGTAGGATATCTTTAGTGCTCATCTTGCCCTCTCCATGTTTCCACTGATGGCAATGGTGGGTGCTGCACTCCTGGCAATGTGGGGCTGCATTCCTGGCAATTGGGGGTCTGCAGATGGGCACTGACCCTTATTTTGCTTCACAGTTCTTTATTTGAAACTTCCCTCTTAAAGTGAAGGTGCGTGTTGTACGCCAATAAATATGGTATATCCAAAGAACACGCCCAAGCTCGTCTCCTCACCACACAGCCACAAAGGCAGGATAATTCTTGTTGGGCAGTGTATTAGGGCTCGAATGAACACACTTAGACCGAATTTTAATGGTTCAAAGAATGTCAGGCAAAATGGTCGGCCCTTGTGCATGTTTTTATTTACGTGCAAAGCAAAAGTACCACAGGATTATCCATGGCCCTGACAGGTACACTTAACCTTCCTTTCACTACCCTGCTGATCTGTGTGGTCACTGTGACCAAACAGTAAAGAAGTCTCTCGCCATCCAATGGGAGAGCGTTGCTTCCCTGAATATAGGAAATAGGGGGGGGGGGGATTAAAGCTGGCCATACATGGATCAAAATTTGGCTAGCACGGCAGGAAAGTGCTGAATTTCAATCTAGGTTTGGGAACCTTGGTTGTACACAAGTTGATCTATCGACTGACTTGTGTATAACCAGCCTGTTGCTTTTTCCCCGAATGATTATAGCCGGCAACACTAATTGTGTTCTGCCGGCAGAACACAATAGGTGCTGCAGGAGGGATTATAGGTGTGTGTGTGTTTTTTTTTTTTTTTTTTTTGTGGGGGAGCAAAGAGCAGGTAAACATAAGCTGCTGGTAAAGTGAACCTGTTGCTCTTCCTTGCATTGTCACTGAAGAGGTTCAATCAATTTTATCGAATGACAAATGCCAGGCTTATTTGAATGTGGGTTATAAGCAGATAAAAGTTGTAGACGTATGTCGTGGATTATTAGCTGCTGTGCAGAAAGCTAATTGTATTTCAACTTTAGTGCCAACTTCCCGCTGCTTTTTACATTTTGCAGGATGAGAAGCCAGCGGTGTCACCACATGTCCAGCAGCCACCCCAGCACCCAGCCGTCCACAAAGGAGTCCTACCTGACCTGCCAGGCGCTCTGGATAAGAAAACACCCACCGCAAATGTTCTAGTTGCCAAAGAACAAGTGCGGGTTCACAGGTGTGTACCCAAGAGCTGTGTTTTTTTTTTTTTTCTCTTCTCTCGCTCTGCCTAATCCTTTATCTTTGTTGCTGTGACTCAAGTCTGCATGCTGATTAATCCCTTTCTAGTCTGCTCTATCACATACTAAATTGATTTGTGGCTTTACCAAGTCTGAAACACCCAGCAGCAAACACAACTGCTTTAATAGCCTTTGTTCCCTTGCAGTATAGCGAAATATGTACAGCAAGACCATGAATAATTTAACAATGTGATGGTTACCAGGATTTTATATTGAAATCTGCTTCTATATTGGTAGCTGCTGTGGTCATGGTTAGGGTTTTTTTATTTTATTTTCCTTATCCAAAATTTCCTGTGAGGATTGAGTGGCGATTGGATACATGGTGCATGCACTTGATGTCACAGCTGTCGGTGGGTTTGATGACTCAAGGCCTTCAGGTATTAATAACTGGGGATTTTTAACATGCCACCATCAGCCACTGGGGGGGCTGTATTTTCTCCAACTCATTTCACTCAGCATTGTATCACATGTGACTAGGGTTGTCCCGATACCACTTTTTTAGGACCGAGTACAAGTACCGATACCTTTTTTTTTTTTTTTTTTTTTTTTTAAGGTCAATGGGAATAATGCCCCTCACATTGGTGGTCAGTGGGAATAATGCCCCTTACATTGGTGGTCAGTGGGAATAATGCCCCTTACATTGGTGGTCAGTGGGAATAATGCCCCTTACATTGGTGGTCAGGGAGAAGAATGCTCCTTACATTGGTGGTCAGGGAGAAGAATGCCCCTTACATTGGCGGTCAGGGAGAAAAATTCCCCTTACATTGGTGCCTCTTCAGGGAGAAGAATGCCCCTTGCATTGGTGCCTGGTCGGGGAGAAAAATGCCCCTTACGTTGGTGCCTGGTCGGGGAGAAGAATGCCCCTTACGTTGGTGCCTGGTCGGGGAGAAGAATGCCCCTTACGTTGGTGCCTGGTCGGGGAGAAGAATGCCCCTTACGTTGGTGCCTGGTCGGGGAGAAGAATGCCCCTTACGTTGGTGCCTGGTCGGGGAGAAGAATGCCCCTTACGTTGGTGCCTGGTCGGGGAGAAGAATGCCCCTTACGTTGGTGCCTGGTCGGGGAGAAGAATGCCCCTTACGTTGGTGCCTGGTCGTGGAGAAAAATGCCCCTTACGTTGGTGCCTGGTCGCGGAGAAGAATGCCCCTTACGTTGGTGCCTGGTCGCGGAGAAGAATGCCCCTTACGTTGGTGCCTGGTCGCGGAGAAGAATGCCCCTTACGTTGGTGCCTGGTCGCGGAGAAGAATGCCCCTTTCGTTGGTGCCTGGTCGCGGAGAAGAATGCCCCTTACGTTGGTGCCTGGTCGGGGAGAAGAATGCCCCTTACGTTGGTGCCTGGTCGGGGAGAAGAATGTCCCTTACGTTGGTGCCTGCTCGCGGAGAAGAATGCCCCTTACGTTGGTGCCTGGTCGGGGAGAAGAATGCCCCTTACGTTGGTGCCTGGTCGCGGAGAAGAATGCCCCTTACGTTGGTGCCTGGTCGCGGAGAAGAATGCCCCTTACGTTGGTGCCTGGTCGCGGAGAAGAATGCCCCTTACGTTGGTGCCTGGTCAGGGAGAAGAATTCTCCTTACATTGGTCTATTACGGAGTTAGTTCTTATTGATAGGAGAAAGGCAGCCCCCTACCTCTACCCCCCATGTGCCATTCTCAGGTTAACAAAACTCCCTCCCCTCCAGCATCGAAAAAAAAACAGGCAGCAGAGGAAGCAAAATTCCAGGGTGACCATGACCAGCAGAAAGACAAGCAAGTAAAGGAATTCAAGTCTGCCGTGCAATCGTGCATGTTACAATTAAATGTTTTCTTACCTGCCTGAGGACTGCACTGCTCTCCGCCCCGCTCTCCGCCAACACTCTGCCCCGCTCTCTACCTGCCATTCGTCAATAGAAAAGTATCGGACAGGGCATCGGGAGCGTTTATGTGAGGGCATCGGGAGCGTTTGCGCGAGTACAAGTACTCGCGCAAATGTTCGGTATCTGGGTACAAATCCCAGAGAAGGATAGACAACTGCACAAAACGTCTGTCTGGTCTCGCAGAACTTTCACCTCACTAATGAATAAAGACAGCAATAAGGATAATCTTGGATGCCTTCTCCCTCACCGAATAGACCATTCCACACTATAACTCCACTGGTGCCTCTCAGTCCAGATAGTCACAGCCTTATTCAGTCTCCTTGGTCTATACCTATATAATCTCCATCCAAGGGAACAAGAGGAAGAAAGAGGGCCTCCAATGGTGTAGTATTTAAAGTAAAGGGGAACATTTATTGCGGCTAGTATGCTCTTGCATAAGAAAAATAAAACAACTGCAAATATAAAATGAACAGCGGCTTCCTCTGCGCCTTCGCCCGTCACTCCAGGTGTACGTCTACCCACGGCCAATCCCTACGCGTTATGTCACGGTCTCTGACAGAGCACAGACCGACAATGATTCAAGTCCAACTAGTTCATGAATGAGTAAAAACCACAATGTGACTCGGATCAATGGGATAAAAAGGCAGCATGTGGTGACTGGACAGAATACATACCGGATGCTCCTTGTTGAGGTTTGGAATTCCCTTGGAAATGAAGATAAAAAGGAGAAAAACGTGGTGCCATGTCGGTGTAAGTAAAACCAACAATACTTTATTCCAATATCCACTTACATCCAAGAAGCTAGCAAACTGCATGTAGAGGTGCTGCAGTATCGTGTGTGTGTGTGTGATGATCCAGGATGGTAGACAGGGTGGATTTGAGGGTCCGAACTCGCTGGTAAAGACGGCTAAGGCTGACGGCATCGGCAAACTCCTAAGGACCCCTGCTGAAGGTGTCGAAGCCAAAGGTATCTTTACCAGTGAGTTCGAACACTTGCAGCATCCCTCCAGTCCCACCCTGTCTACCATCCTGGATCGTCGTACACTATGCCACAGCACCTCTACATGCAGTTTGCACGCTTCTTAGATGTAAGTGGATATTGGGGGGGGGGGGGGGGGAAGTATTGTTGATTTTACTTACACTGACCTGGCATTCTGTTTTTCTCTTTTAAAAAATAAAAAAGTGCTTAAAACATAACTAAACTAAAGTTGGCATCCCATCTGTTTAATAGCAGTAGTGGAAACCTACAGTCCCCTTTCAAAAAGTTTGATGGACATGATGCTTAAAGAGGAGTCACCATGTAGTAGATTGAACTAAGGTAGACGCGCTTGTATCCCAGCTTTGTGTGATGACAACAACTTTTTCCTCCAGTATATCAAATGGTGAAAGTGAGCGTAGCCACCCAGTAACAAAGTGTTATTCTCGCGATTACTTGGTGAAAATCAAGGAAACTAAATCGCCACATCTAATGACTTGGCTATAATGTCACTTTTTTGGGTTTAAATTTTTTTTGAAGTCCGATAATCAGCCACTGTGGTGACATTATTATAGCGATGATGAAGTTATTCTTCTAAGTGAGTCTATTGGAAGGATTGTATTCTTCTCCTGGCACCCATTTAGGCTTTGCTTAGCCCAGCAATTAGGTGGTTAGTGAGGCATCGCTCTACTAAAAATGATTTGTGGTTTTCTCTGTGCTTTGCCAACCTTCCTCTTAAAGATCTGATGACACTCGCATACCAGTCTTGCTGATGAAGAATATGGTTACCCTTTGTTTAAGCCATCAAGCAGTTTGATTGAACTATTTTCAGAGAACAAATCTATAGGCAAGTTCTCCCAGCTGGTAGATCTGTAAAGACCTGTCCCATCACTTTCTTCTGCTGTATGCTGGTGAATCTGTGCCAGGAACTCTGAGTTTTTTTTCTTCTAGTTATTGTTGACACAGCAGGAGTGTTAAGAAAAGCCTTCATTAAGCCTGTTTTAATTAAGGAGCTTAAGACTGAAGATTGCTATATTTTCTTCTCCCTCTTAATTAATCAGCATTGGAGGACTCGCTCTGGGGTGGCTGTAAATGCTTTAACTACTTGAGCCCTGGGCCATAGTCAAGACAGCCTCAAGGTGGCTCTATAAATCCGGGAGGAGGTCTTTTGATGTCCTCCGGCCACTGGGGGGGCACACGAGCACCCGGCGCGTCCCCAGGATGCCGATGCGCATGCCTGGCGGCCGCCAGGTACCCGCGATCGGCAATGACAGAGCAGGAACCTGGAGCTCTGTGTGTGTGTGTGTAAACACACAGAGCTCCACGTCCTGTCAGGGAGAGGAGACAGATGCTGTGTCCCTTGTACATAGGGACACAGCATCGGTCACCTCCCCCAGTCAGTCTCCCTCCACACACAGTTAGAACACACCCAGGATACACATTTAACCCCTTCCTCACCCCCTAGTGTTAACCCCTTCCCTGCCAGTCACATTTTTACAGTAATCCATGCATTTTTATAGCACTGTTCGCTGTATTAATGTGAATGGTTCCAAAAATGTGTCAAAAGTGTCCGATGTGTCCGCTGCAATGTTGCAGTCCTGATAAAAATCAATTAGTAGTAAAAAAAAAAATGTAAAAAAAAATTCAGAATTCTATCACCTACTTTGTAGCCACTATAACTTTTGCGCAAACCAATCACTATACGCTTATTGCGATTTTTTTTTTTTTTTTTAATCAAAAATATGTAGAATACATATCGGCCTAAACTGAGACTTAAACTTTTTAAATGGGATATTTATTATAGCAAAAAGTAAACATTTTTGTGTTTTTTTTTTTTTTTTTTAATTGTCGCTCCTTTTTTTTGTTTTATAGCGTAAAAAATAAAAACCGCAGAGGTGATCAAATACCACCAAAAGAAAGCTCTATTTGTGGGAAAAAAGGATGTCAATTTGTTTGGGAGGCACATCGCACGATCGCACAATTTTTAATTTTAAAGCGACACAGTGCTGAAAGCTGAAATTTCGCCTAGGCAGGAAGAGGGGGTATATGTGCCCAGTAAGCAAGTGGTTAAAGGAAACCTGCCATGAGAGAAGTCTAGGGACTGTCATAAATGTTCCCTAAATGCTAGTTCCTTGGCTGTTCTGCTAGATTAAGGGTGTTGGATGACTGACCTGAAATCCTAATCCGATTAGGAAAGTCGGAGAAAAGTTAGAAGTCCTTATGTGCATAACTTTTCTAGTAAGGGGGTCAACATTGCAGACAGGTGTAGCACCACCCCCGTAGGGGCTACTGGGAAAGGACTGTCCCCAAAGGTTGCCCTGACTTTGCAAGCCTCCTGGCACCATGGGTTCTGCCATTTTCCAAAGAGATTATGAATGTATAAGACACCAAAGAAATCTCAGAAATTGCAAATGGGATACTTTACTGAATATAGAGTTAACGCTGGAAAGAAATTTTAGATTTTTTTGCATTTTAGCATAAACAGAACTACAGAGCTATACAAGGAAGTGGCGAGAACCGTGAACCTGGAGGTAGGAACCAACAGATCTCAAAGGGGGCCTATGACCCCAGGTACTTTTTGTCAGTCGGCTCTAATGCCATGGGCATTAAGAAATAATATACAAAATGTAACTGAGTAAGGCCTCATTCACACGAGGCAGATCTGTCGATACGTAGTCCGCCAGCTCAGTGGGATATCTCTCAGTTGATCTCCGCTGAGCTGGTGGATGACAGGTCCCTCTCTGCTCACTCAGCGGGGGAGGGGCTTGTCAAGTGCCGCTGTCTCCTATGGTGAAATAGGACAAAAACGACCAGCATGTCCGTTTTTTTCATCAGATCTCACCTGATCCGATCCACCATGGACGGATGGCGACGTATTGCCATACGTCTGTTTTTTTTTTTTTTTCACAATAAACCCTACGTCTGATTTTTAGCGGGTTGGATGTCAGTGGCCATATCACCGCTGACATCTGACGCTCCATAGGCTTGCATGGATTGCCCATTTAGGTCCACCGAAAAAACTGACAGGTGAACCTGAACGGTCCTCCCGTGTGAAAGGGGCCTAAGCGTTCCCCTTTCAAGGAGAACAAATGGTGTTGGATAATTCCTTTTGGGGACGGAGTTAGTCCTTGAAGTGAAGGTATCCAGAATCTTCAGCTAGCTATGAAGGGGCCCAAAGATGTTGCTCTGCAATGGTGATAAGCAATGCTGAATGGCATAAGCAAAGTTTTTCCCAGGGGAGGGCCTTTAATGTTAGAAAGTTATAGGGTAAATGTGTCTGCATGCAGTGTCTTTTGAATGCAATACTTGGGGTCAACAAGGTGGGTTTCTGCCTGCTCACTAATCTTGAGGATACCAGGACTTTGGGAGATGGGATTCCCGGAAAAGGCTCTTGAAGGATCTTCAACCAGTTAAAAAAATGCCTGGCTGTGCACTTGACGACCCAGGGATTCAGCATCGTCTGCGAGTGTAGATGTGAGTGGCACTGGACAGCCACTCTGCCATTGAGAAGCCTGTATCTCTGGATCTGCCTCCAGAAATAAGACTTGCACTGCGCAAACTGTTGGCGCTTTATATAATCTATCTCTATATCGGAGGAGAAAAGAAAAATACAGAGACGGGCTATACAGTGACTTGATCACTATGATAGGCAAACAGGTGATTGAGGACCAGGCCTCCCAGTTTCCAATTGCTAGTAAAGGACCCGGATCTCTTGATGAGAGCCCGGTCTCTGTGCTGGGGAGCGTACTGTACAGAGTGCTCCCAACACAAACACAGGTATGCATTTTATATGCAGCCCCACAACATTAAGACCCGTTTCCATAAGACTTTATATATGCTTGGTGGGAAATGGTTAATGTGATTGCTTGAAGGGGATACTAGCTCATTTAAAAAATGTCTGTAAAATGTTATATTTATCTGGTATTACAAAATCTATCCATTCAGTGTAGTTCCAGAGACAGATATAAAATCCTCCATTTAAAAGCGCCTGTGTTCAGCGAAAAAAATATTCAATTTAGTACCTATATTTGATATCATCATATTGGCATCTTGATGTTCTCTGAACAGAAAACTAACATACTGGGAGAGGGAAGGGCAGTATTATGGGCTAGACATGTGCAGACTGGAATATTTTGTTTTGTTTTTTCGTTTTCATCTAGAAAATAAATTTATTTAGTTACTCCCGAAAATCGTTTTGATTTATTTCGTTTTAAATTGGGGAATAGCTTTCATCCGAAAATCCAATAATAATACTTGGTTTTGGTTTCTTTCGAATGGTCAAAAGAATATTCGACGTAACTTCGAAACTTTACGTCGAATCATACATTTCCGGGCGAATATTCCGCCTACAAGAATTCTAATGTTGTATGACTAGTAATAATGTCGAATCTATTTTCTCATAAATCGAAATCTATTCTCTGTAATGTCGAATCTATTATTTCTATAGTGTCGAATCTTTTCTCTATAATGTCGAATCTTTTCTCTATAATGTCGAATCTCTCAATATCAAATTTTTACCGCAACTAAAACTAAAATAAAGCATTTTTTATGTCGGATCTTTCGGTTTTCGTACCTTGCGCTTTCGTTATCGTTTGTTAAAACGATAAAGAAAAAAAACAGATTTTCGGACGAAAATGCATTCTAACGAAAACGAATGCACATATGGGCCAATTGGATGTGCTGCATGAACATCTAATGATGGGGCGTATACTGTGAGCAGAAGAATGATCTCATTAGTCTGCTGCTGCTCCTTCACTGTCCAGTCGCAGGATCAGGAAAAGGAAATGACGCACCTAATTGCTTATCAGCAATAGAGATAAGTCATGTCACCAGCTTAAATAACCAGATTAACATCATAACTCCTGCGTATTTATAACTTTGTTTGGCTGCCATAAATCATATTTAAAAATCTGGTTGTGGCAGAAACTGAAATGACTTGGCAAAGCTGAAAAAATATTGTGAAAAAATAAATGCCTTTTTAAGAAACGCATCAGTCTGTTTTGCAAAATAAACTGCACAGTAAAGCTCTATATTAATATGTATACAGGGTGTTCTGGGGAAATGGGGTGAAAAATTCAGTTTGTAAGGCCAATGTCCCACTTGTAATCCCATACCAAAAGGGACAGGAACAACAAGATCCCTGTGTAGGATGGGGCAGAAGATATAAAAAAAAAATTCTCACTGGTTTGCACTGGTCAGCGGAGTGCCACTCTTTCTCACTGGTGTTTTTGGTAAAGGAGAGATGCCTTGCTAATTCTGGCAATGGAGCAATCTGTGGAAACAGCTCTGTATATTTTTTATATTTATTTATTTTGCCCATTTTAGTGCTTACAACACGATCACATGTGCAACTTTTTTCTTAAAATTTTGTATGTTTTTGTTTTTCTGTGGAACAGTTGGCAAGATATTGTTAGCAAAGTGAATGCAAGGATGACTAAAGAGGAAAGCAACAAAGTCGACGGCAGCGATGGTCTTGTGAAAACTCAAACGCTCCATGCCAATGTAGCTGTTGGAAAGTGGGAGAACAGGGCAATGCATCATGGCTACCTTAGACGAATCGGCGATAATGAGGCTGAAATGGGTAGGTTTCATTGCATCTGGACCACTCTAATATATTTTTTTTTACATTTTATTGGTCACCTTGGTGAGGGTTATAAAAGTATTCTATATATTCCTAAACAAACATGCTTTATTTGTGGTGTCTCCATTCTTGCATACAGCAATTAGCTGGACTCTGGGTTAAGATTATCCAACTATCAGCTTTGTTTAAAATTTCAGTGGGTATGCAGTTTTAACATGCACCTCTAGTTATCTTTTACATGTGTTCTTT
This sequence comes from Rana kukunoris, assembly GCA_029574335.1. NCBI lineage: Eukaryota > Metazoa > Chordata > Amphibia > Anura > Ranidae > Rana > Rana kukunoris. The sequence goes on along the minus strand of CM056058.1, from coordinate 98,841,232 downwards.
GTTTTATGTGCTAATAAAACGCATATATATTTCTTAAGCGTACATTAAAGTGGTTGTAAATCCACTTTAAAGAAAAAACTAACACCTGCAAGACAAAGGCATAATGAGCTAGTTTGCATAGCATACTAGCTCATTATTTAATACTCACCTGGGATCAAAGCCCCCACTACAGTGCCCAACACAGCATCACCCATGACATGTCGTACTAGAGGTTTTTTTCCAGGGGATCGCGGCTCCGGTGCTGTGATTGGCCGGAGCCGCGATGACGTCACTCCCGTGCATGCGTGCGGGAGCCGCCAGTCACGGCATGACCTCCTTTAGAAACTGTACAATCGCCGTTACTAAAGTGCGCCTGCGCCGTTGTCATTGGCGCACATGTCTAATGTAAATATCTCCTAAACCGCGCATCTACAGGTAAGCCTTAAAGGGGTGTTCCACCCAAATGTAATGTTTATTAAAAGTCAGCAGCTACAAAAAGTGTAGCTGCTGGCTTTTAATAAACAGACACTTACCTTCTCCACGTTTCAGCGACGCGCCGACTGGGGCTCCACTCCTCTCCCCCCCTCCCCGGCCGGCATCCTCATTGCGATTGTGGGCACCCAGCCGTGACAGCCTTCGGCTTTACGGCCGGGCACCCACTGCGCGAGCCGCACTGCGCACGCAGCCCGGCCCGCCGCTGATTGGACAGGCGATCGTCTAGGACCTGTCAGTGTCCTAGACGATCGCCAAAGGGAGGGGCTGCAGTAAGGCGATTAGGCCTAATCACCTTACCAGCTCCTCGGCGGAAGCAGGAAGTGGGACAGGAAGTCCCACTCCTACTGAAGCCCCCACTCCCCCCCCAAAAAAAATTACATGCCAAATGTGGCATGTAAGGGGGTGAGGAGTGGGATTAGCGAAAGTTACTTTTTAAGGTGGAACTCCACTTTAATCTAGGCTTGGCTGCAGGTAAAAGTGGTTGTGCGGCCACTTTAAGGGACACAGGATGAGTAATTCAGGTACAAAATGTAATGCTGTTGTCTTCAGGAGATTGGCCACTGGCAAACGAAGCTGTAAGAAGCCTAGAATAACCTTCTACTCTTATCATGCTCCAATTTTTTTCACTTGTGTCAGAATATGTGAGGTGCCAGAGTGGTGTAAAAAAAAAAATGCTAGAAATACAGTATTGCACAAAAGTGAGTACACCCCTCACACCTTTTTTGTAAATATTTTATTATATCTTTACATTGTAGCAGTGTAATTTCTTCAGTGTTATCACATGAAAAGTAGTGCGCCTACAGCGTGTATAACAGTGTAAATTTGCCGTCACCTTGCGCTCCTCTGTCTCTTCTGTTTTTTGAGGTTGCCCCACAAATGCTCAGACCATCAGCTTTACCCTCAGCTTCTTTAGCAAGGCAGTGGTCGTCTTGGAGGTGTGTTTGGGGTCGTTATGTTTGAATACTGCCCTGCGGCCCAGTCTCTGAAGGGAGGGGGGATCATGCTCTGCTTCAGTATGTCACAGTACATGTTGGCATTTATGGTTTCCTCAATGAACTGTAGCTCCCCAGTGCTGGCAGCACTTCACAGCCCCAGACCATGACACACCCACCACCATGCTTGACTGTAGGCGACGCACGCTTGTCTTTGTACTCCTCACCTGGTTGCCACCACACACCTGCTGTGACAGGAAGTCAGGTAAATCTGTGTGTGTGTGTGTGTGTTGTCACAGATGGGAGATGCATTTCTGCCTTGTTTATACAATTCACCAATTACTATTAGGTGTCGGCTGCAGAAATAGCCAGAAAGGTTTAGGGCGTTGAAATACTTCAGCTGTTCAGAATTAGGCCTCTATAAGACATCCAAAGGATGACTACTGATTGCTGCATCCTGAGTCTTTTTGAGTTAAGGAGCAGTCAGAGACTTCTAAAGAGGTGAGGTGGTTGTTGATTTTTCTGTGTAATAAAAATCAAATACTGTTTTTCTGCTGTGCCAGACTCCATAGGTAGGTTCCTATGTTGTGATGTGTTGTGATGCTGTTTTGATGCTTGCACTTGTATCCAGCAATATGGAAGAATAAACCATATCCTTTCTTTTCAACCATCCTCAACTGCCTTTCTGTATAGTTCAGCGTGTAGTGAACTCATCCAGGGGGTCACACACACCCGCTACCGAGCTAATCCCTCACACCGCGTATAAGCCAAGTTTTTCAGCCCTTTTTTTTAAGGCTGAAAATGCCCCCCTCGGCATATACTTAAATCAGTGTACCTGATATTCGTGACGGGCTGCGGTCGTCCATTGTTCGTTCCGTGATGGCCGTTTCCCAGCAGACACTGTGTTCCGCCTCTCACGGACGTTCTCTCATCCGCTATATTTATTTAATTTCTTTCCTAGTACCTCAACCCATCTGCACCCTGGTAGTCCACTGATCCTTCCTTCAGCTTTCGAACAGCCTGTAGAGAGGTACATGCAAAATCTAGAGGTTGTGTCTGCAGGGGCCTGATGTTACAGGCTCCTGAGGGGAAAGAATAAATAATGCACTTTTTTTTTCTGCTCTAGCAACTGGGGGTTAGTCACACCAGTTATTTTTTCTGTTCTATATTATGTAGAATACATTGGTGTAAGCGTGACACCATTCTTTGTTTTTGTAACAGGGCTTGCTCATTACTTGCTGGTCTTTGGATATCTTGTTGCTGGCATCCTTGGTATATTAGAAGCTGGGATTCAGCTTGCTTAAAACCTTTGAGAAACCTGAAATAACAGCCTTGGGCAGCATTGATTTATATAGGAATGGGTTTGGGCAGCTTTGAAAACATTGTCTGTCTAATCTACTTGTTTGGTACCATGTCGGGTCCCTTGCACCTGTTGCCAAACCTACACATTTTTAATTTACTGAGACTACAGGGAAGCAAGCCAGCTCTGGGGTTTAGCTGGTGGGAGAACTCTTCATCTTTTAATGAGAAAATCTCATTCCAGTGTAGCGTATCACCACTTGCAATCTCTTATTTAAACTTCAGTTGCTCCTCACCAAGTACAAAGATGACTTTAGGCCAAGGTCTGCAGGAAGCAAGTTTTATCCTTCCAGTGTTGGCCTCCAGCTATGAGTAAGGCCTTTCCCATCACACCAGGGTGTAGTTAAATGGGACCCCACTATTTACCCATACTTGGTTATAAATAATGAAAAACCATGCTTTTTTCTTATTTTTAATGAGGTAAAACTAACTTTGGTAGAGATATAAGCAAACCTACAGACCCTACACCATTTTCCTAAACTTAAAGGATCACTAAAGGAAAAACATTTTTTAACTAAATGGCTTCCTTTACCTTAATGCAGTGCTGTTTTCATGTTCTCCTTGTTCTTTTTGCTTTGAAGTTGCTGTAATACTTCTCTGATCTCCACACTTCCTGGTTGTCTGGCTCCTTATGAAAAAACTAATGGCAGATTTTCACTGTGGTCTAAGCTGTCATTATAGTGTGTCTAAAACTCCTCAGAACCAATCCGATTCATTTTAAAAACAAAACACTGCCCTGGATTTGTTTGTTTTTGTTCTGTGTGTCTCTCTACTTCACAGAAACATAAAATCATTTTAAAAAAGAAAGTAAAACTGCAGGCACATTATATGATTCATTATTTTTATCAAATTTTAATCATTTTTAAAAGGAATCAGTTAACTTTTATGTCTCTATACCCTGTAAACGGTAATTTCAGATTTTTTATTTTTTCCCTTTAGTGACCCTTTAAGCCTCGTACACACGACCCGTTTTCCCGGCAGGAAAACTGCCAGGAGAGCATTTGACCGGGAATCCCGGACGTGTGTATGCGCCCTAGCAGTTTTCCCCGTCAGGAAAACTGCCCGGGAAAGATAGAGAACCTGCTCTCTATTTTCCCGTCGGGATTCCCGGCAGAGTGTTTGCTGCTGAGAAAACCAGTCGTCTGTATGCTTACCTGTCCGAGGTAAACCTACGCATGCTTGATAAGACTTTGACACATGTGCGGTAGCAAACAAGCTTAGTGCAGTGTGTAGCAAGAGGGCTCGTCGTAGTTGATGACGTTACCGCGTTCTTCTTTTGAGTGGCCGTCTGTATGCACCGCTTTGCAAGGCAAGCCTGCCAGGAATCCCGTCAGGAAAACCATTTTTTTTTTACCTGACTGGATTCCCGACCGTGTGTACAGGGCTTCAATTGCATATTCCGACATGCTTCCTGTAACGGATTGAACCGTGACAATCAGAGACTTTGGAAGGTTGAGAGATATGTGACGAGACCCTTTCTCGCCCAGGTCCTGCTCTCCCGACACTCCTCTGCTTCTATCGGATCAGCTTGCAGATTGCAACATCTGATGGTCCAGTCATCCAAGATTCCAGGATCCAACCTACAGCTATGTGCCGATTGGGTCCATGAAGAACACACACCAAACGAGTTGTATGCATGTTCAACCAGAACTCTTTATTGAAAGTACACAGCACACTTTTATACAGAATTTGGAACATCCCGCCCCCAACAACCTCTTTTCTATTGGTCAATTGTAAAGTACATTTGTGGTTTCACTCAGGTCCTCTTCCATGCAAATGAAAACTTCAAAATGTCTCAGCAGAGATTGGTCCCAAAGCTTGAATAGCCTGACTATGTGTGTTGAGACAGAAGCCCCCAGGGGGTAATTACTACAATGAAGCAATCAGAACAACAATTAACATGAGTCAATTATCTATTCAGGTAGCCGGCCAAGGTGGCTAGGCATCTCGTCTCTGACAATGGCTATTCATCTGCAGAACACAATGGAAAGGTATTTCACAAGCCACTTAGCATTCCAATAGTCCTCAATAGGCTGATTCCGTTCCAATCCACATCTGGACAGACAGAGGTATCCTGAAATATGTCCTATCCACAATGTCTCATCTTCTGCAATACATGAATATGGATTTCACGTAGAAACACTTTAATATCTCACGATCCATGACATTACTCCCCCTGGGAAGTAGTCCAACAGCCGCAGTGGGACCCAAACGGGTCCACTCGAGGATGTTGGAAAAGTAGTCTTAAGGTTCCAGGACTGTCTGCCGGGATAAACCATCCGCCTTCATGGTTTGAGGCCCTGTCCCATAATCGGACGGCAAGAGGCTCTCATTCAGTCCTCTCCAAAAGCCCCTGCCCCGGCTAGGTCTGGCACACAGCTCCCCTTTTGGCAGGAGACTAACACAGTAGGAGACACCAGATGGGTTGACTCTGAACTTCGTCAGTAGTTCCAGTCCCCCAATGCCAGTATCCATACAGTACCCCAAATAACTTGTTCCAAACAGAGCATTACTCACCCCGCCATCCTCTGCCTCTCTCAGGTAATACGCCTGCCACTGGGGCGAGGCCTGGACTGGCCCTTCTCCCTGGAGTCCTTTCAGCCGCTGGAGAGAAGACAGGGTGGCTGGGCTCAGTTCATCATGCTGTTGGGGATCTGGGCCAACTGGCCACCATTCCTGGGGTATACCAGTGGAGACTGAAGTCCCATCCACTGCTGCTAGGTGACAATCCCCCGGTGCTTGCAAAGCAAAGCCGACATCCTCCTGTCTCAGGGCCGTATCATTTTCTGGGGTTGAGTCAGTGAAGATCGAAGTCCCATCCACTACCACAGGAACCCCCTCTTCTGTTAGATGAAAGTAGAGGCTCGGGGCATTCTGCTCTGTTGCCAGCTCTTCCGCTGGGTTGCTGTGAGTGGAGACGACAGTCCCATCCACCGATATCCGCTCAAGCTGTAGTGGGGTGCAGCCGCCAGTAGCATCCTGTCCTGCTGCCAGTGATTCCGCTGGGAGTAAGAGCTTTACCACCTCAGCTGGTTGCTGGGGAGGGGGGCCAACCGCCCCGGCTCCCTGGGACTCCACAGTTGGTCCCGATGCTGGGCAGAGCACAGTGAAGTTTGGCCCTGAGGCCATCAGGTTGGCTGGAGGCTCATCAGGTTGTTCTTCCTCAGCAGAAAAATCTATTAAATCCCCTGTCTCTGCAACTGGTGTCTGGGGATAGAGGTTCACCATCTTCTGTCCATGTAACCCAGAAGATGCTCTAGGTACTGAGCAGAGGTTAGCAGAGCTCGGCCCTGCGGTCAGCACTTGCTGCATCTGCCATAAGACCTTTGGGTCCATAGCTGCAGGGGGAGGTTGGCAAAGCACACTGTTACCCTGCCACATGGACGATTCTTCAGCCAGGATTTCAGCCAGAATTTCAGTGTTGTCAGCTGATATTTCCTCATAGTCCCAGGTAAAGGGAACCTTACCCTGTTGCTGAGCAGAGTCTAGCAGCTGTTTGTAGTCGATTTCCAGTTCCCATTCCTGAGCAGCCAGAAATTCCAAATCTTCCTGTAACCAGTGCACTTCCGGGACATTCAGTCTTCGCTCTCTGTGCTCCATTATTTCCTCCCAACGCCATTCCCAATCGCTCCCAAAGTTGGGATCCCTGGACATCCTCCAATACAACAATCCCAGGCCATCATAGTCAAAGCCTTCCGTGGGGCTGTCATCCGCTGACCACGGGCACTCTTGGACTACATACCACCGGAGGGCTCTGTAGCTCTCGTCCAACCGCATCTCTGCCCGGATCAGCCTGCTTAACTCTGTTGTCCACTCCTGCTTTGGTTGTTCCCCCAATAACAGCATTCTTACTTCATACTGTGACCAGTACCTTCTATGGATGGAGGGGAGAGCTTTTCCCTGGTGTCGCTGCTCGCGGGCTAGCGCTTCTTTCCAGAGTTCGCAGCGGATCGAATCAGGCCATCCAAGCAGGACCTCCTCTGATACTGGTCCTCTGTGCTGTATATGCTTCTCTCGCAACCTCCTTCTGAATTCCTCTTCCATGGTTACTGGTATCTGTACCTCTCCTCTTCTTTCATTTGGTGCTGCTTCTTTAGGCGTTGTCACCGATCGCCGTATTTCTGCAATTCTCAACTCCTGTTGCCGCTCTCGCTCTCTCTTGACGCTCTCGTTCTCTCTCATCCTGCCACTGGAGGTCTCTAATGGTATTCTGTCTGGCGGTCTCTGATGGGTTAGCACCATATAATGCCAACCGCTGTTGAACTCGCTGCTGGAACAAGTCTTCAACTGACCGGGGTCCTGCATCACCATCCCTCTGATCCATCTCGGCTAGCGTAATGATCAGGGTGGCCTTGTTCTTCCCACCCGTCCCTCCACGGCTCTTCAAGCAAGTCTTTTAGCATGGTTCTCCTGCAGGCTGCATAGCTGGTCATTCATGGTGGTGGTTTGGAGTTGTCCCAGTAAGTGGTGAGCAAATCCCACCGCTGCCAACCAATGTGACGAGACCCTTTCTCGCCCAGGTCCTGCTCTCCCGACACTCCTCTGCTTCTATCGGATCAGCTTGCAGATTGCAACATCTGATGGTCCAGTCATCCAAGATTCCTGGATCCAACCTACAGCTATGTGCCGATTGGGTCCATGAAGAACACACACCAAACGAGTTGTATGTATGTTCAACCAGAACTCTTTATTGAAAGTACACAGCACATTTTTATACAGAATTTGGAACATCCCACCCCCAACAACCGCTTTTCTATTGGTCAATTGTAAAGTACATTTGTGGTTTTTCACTCAGGTCCTCTTCCATGCAAATGAGGACTTCAAAATGTCTCAGCAGAGATTGGTCCCAAAGCTTGAATAGCCTGACTGTGTGTTGAGACAGAAGCCCCCAGGGGGTAATTACTACAATGAAGCAATCAGAACAACAATAAACATGAGTCAATTATCTATTCAGGTAGACGGCCAAGGTGGCTAGGCGTCTCGTCTCTGACAACGGCTATTCATCTGCAGAACACAATGGAAAGGTATTTCACAAGCCACTTAGCATTCCAATAGTCCTCAATAGGCTGATTCCATTCCAATCCACATCTAGACAGACAGAGGCATCCTGCAATATGTCCTATCCACAATGTCTCATCTTCTGCAATACATGAATATGGATTTCACGTAGAAACACTTTAATATCTCACGATCCATGACAAGATACTTCTGTGCCAGGGACACTAATAACTCCTGGGTCGAAGTCCCCCTTGTGCCCTTGTAGGCGTAGGGTGGCTAATAGGATCATGGTTCATGTGGTACATGAAATGGGACATTAATAATAATTCATATTGCAGGACTGGAGTATTGCAAGGGGTCCATTTTGACTTGAGACCAGGTTAGCAAGACGGTGACTTATCCCTCTGTATAATGGGCTTATAAAATGCTAAGTGGCCCGGCTTGTGAAAGACATTTAATTGTTGAAAGGTGTTAATTGCATCTACTCCTAGACATTACATTGTCTATGGTACAAAGGTGTTCTTACTTGACATCTGTTACACAGGAGAGGAACATTACAAGCTTATTCAATGCTTAGCTCCGGCTATTGAAATGTTAAGTGAGGTTGGCTCTTCAATGTGTGGACACATTCTGTGGAAAGGTGTTAATTGCATCGGGGCCTGAAAGACCTTTTCATTGTGTGATTAAACTGTTTCAAAGCCCTGTGTTTACACTTAAAAGATTGTGTGATTCATTGTGTTTAAAGCAATGTGTTTAAAGTCTCCATTCAGATGTACTGAATTAGCATGTCAATTATGTTTAGGAATGTATGGATGCCCAGGTGTCAGACAGTACGTCTGTCTAGATAATGTGGATTGAGGTCAAGGCATTGTGTAATTGTAGTTTGGAATGTGACAGATCTGTCAGTATCTGTGCCGAAATGTCTGCTAGATAATTAGCCCCAGTGTGAATAAGGGGGTGGAGATTGCATTGCCCTGTGATTACCTGTAACATCTTGTACTGTATAAAAAGCTGAGAAGAAACCATTAAAGTGTTCATATCCTTGGAAACAAGTACAGAGCAGAGTCTCGTCTTGATTATGGGAAATGGAATGGATCGTGTATGCAAGATTGTCGCAGTGTCAGATAAGCTTGTCGTGGGTGGATGGAAGGTCGTAAACGGTGGTGACCGTTACACTTACGATCTCCTCCTGCTACTGAGACAAGCCATTGTTCCAATGTCCTATTTCTGACCATTGAACATTAAAGTGATTTGTAAAGGCTACATTTTTTTTTTCCTTATGTGCAAATATAACTATATCAAAGATACAAATATACAGGGGATGCTGATTATGTCCCTTTTGACAAAAAACGTATAGGGTGGAGTTGGTGCCTGTTGGCTTGTCACACTGCTGCTGAGATGGGCAATGGAATTCCTGTAAGTGTATTGGTCAGCTTTATGTTTTTTTATTGATGCAGTTTTAATAAAAACTTGCTACACTATTAAAAAAATAAAAATACAATTCCTGTCCTTTTTGTTGATTGCTTTATAGACGATCACTGCTGATCTTTTGATGGACAACAGCATGTTTAAGTCGCCACAGGCTGGATGGATGGATTCTCCCTGCCAGTCTGCTTTCAAAGGAGACTGAGCACAGCAATATAAAGCCGCTTCGAGCAGCAACAAACAGTACAGGGGAAAATGCTGTAATGCCGTGTACACACGATCACTTTTTGTGATGGGAAAAAAAACGTCATTTTATCTCACGAAACAAAACTACGTTTTTCAAACTTCATTTTCCAAAACGACATTGCGTACACACCATCGTTTTTCAACAAAGCTCTAGAAAAGCGTGGTGACGTACACCACGTTCGACGGCACTCTGTTCCATTGAAGCTCCGTCTCATAACTTGCTTCTGAGCATGCGCGGGTTTAAAAACTTTGTTTTCAACATCTTTTTGCCCACACACGATCACTTTTTATGACACAAAAAATGACATTTTGAAAAACGACACAAAAAATTCAAGCATGTTCGAATTTTTTTTGGGGTCTTTTTTTGAAGACATAAAACTACGTTTTGCCCACACACCGTGATTTTATATGACGTTTTTGAAAACGTCGTTTTTTTTCATCCCAAAAAGTGATTGTGTGTACGCGGCATTAGAGTTGTATGATTTATTTAAAACCACATCAATAAAAACATACAAAAGCCAGCAATACACTTGGGGTGAGTCCACATTATACAGTATCTCACAAAAGTGAGTACACCCCTCACATTTTTGTAAACCTTTTATTCTATCTTTTTCATGTGACAACACTGAAGAAATAACACTTTCCTACAATGTAAAGTAGTGAGTGTACTGCTTGTATAACAGTGTAGATTTGCTGTCCCCTCAAAATAACTCAACACACAGCCATTAATGTCTAAACCGCTGGCCACAAAAGTGAGTACACCCCCTAAGTGAAAATGTCCAAATTGGGCCCAATTAGCCATTTTCCCTCCCGGTGTCATGTGACTAGTTAGAGTTACAATGTCTTAGGTGTGAATGGGGAGCAGGTGTGAATGGGGAGCAGGTGTGTTAAATTTGATTATCTCTCTCACTCTTTCATACTGGTCACTGGAAGTTCAACATGGCACCTCATGGCAAAGAACTCTCTGAGGATCTGAGAAATAATTGTTGCTCTACCTAAAAATGGCTAAGGCTATAAGAAGATTACCAAGACCCTGAAACTGAGCTGCAGCACGAGCCCAAGACCATACAGCGTTTCATAGGACAGGTTCCACTCGGAACAGACCTTGCCATGGTCCACCAAAGAAGGTGCCGTAAATGGTGTCTCCTGGTGTGCTCGGCCATTCATACGACCGAAGCCTGTAAAGATGGAAGCACCTACTGCCTGACCGCATTCTGCCGGAGGGCTTTGTTTTCAGGCAAATTTGTCATAATGTGCTAGTATGCGGTGCACACTAGCATATTATGACTTAAACTGCCTGGGACCCAATTTTTATATATTTTTTTTTTTCTGTGGTTTACTTACTCTTTAACTTTCTAATCTGGCTAATTGGAGGCTTGCTGTGATGCAATCAGCACCTGGGCTGTATAGAAGTAAAACCTGCATCTCTTCAGACATCAAGCCGGAAGTATCATTTCAGGAGTGTTCTCTATGCAAAGTTTAGCGATTTGACCCAGAGTTGTAAGAAAGCGGCATTTGAATTTTTGTTTTTTCTTTACCAATTTTAGAAAATTAAAGCTGGCTCTACACCAAAGTAGAATTTCTAATGGCATTAAATTACAAAATGGCTTGCATAAAAATTCCCAAAGCATTAAAAGACAGAGTAGCAGATGGAAGATTGCTATTCTGTTCAATTTGCCTAATAGAAAACGCAGACTAAGCAGTTCACAGCAGTAACCATTCCTCGTTGATGACTGATTGGAGTTCCTTATGGCAACGTTTACACTATTGCATTATGGGGGTTATTTACTAAAGGCAAATACACTTTGCACTACAAGTGCACTTGGAAGTCGCTGTAGATCTGAGGGGGACATGCAAGGAAAATAAAAAACAGCATTTTAGCCTCCACCTGATTGGATGATAAAATCAGCAGCGCTTCCCCTCATTTCAGATCTACCCCTTATGCCCTGTACACGCGATCGGTTCATCCGATTAAAAACGGTCTGATGAATTTTTTCATCAGTTATCCGATGAAGCTGACTTTCATCAGTCTTGCCTACAAGATGCCTACTGGTATCGGTATCGGGACAACCCTACCAGAGAAGGAGGATCGAGGCTGTTTTGTGCAGAACTATTGCACATATCGGGTAAGTATAGGCACTGTGCTGGCCCGTCCCCCATTCTTGCGTCCAGCCCCCTAATCTGCAGAACACTGTGCTCTGAGCCCACCCAGTTTTGCAACAATAGCAAATTAATATTCGCTATTGCCACACTGATCCTCCTGCTGGCCAATCAGGAAGCGAGTCCTGAGACTCTTCACACGATTGGCTGAAAGGACAGGAGATCCTATTGGACACCTAAGAGGAGACTTGCAACAGAAGCCGCCGTGATGCAGGGGAGGAGGAGACACGATGGAAGCCGCTGCCTGCCCACAACCTAGATGGGGGTTTGGGGGGGTTGATGACTGACCGCGAGACACGGGGGGCTGCCCCCCCCCCCAAAAAAAAATATTAAAGAAAAACAGCCGCCACTGTATAGGCATGTGTGTTGTGTTTATGACCACTTTAAGTATGGAATTAAATGTGATGGATTTATATATAGCAATTAACATTCAGTGAAGCACCTGTAACTAAAAGCTGATTTTCATGCAAATAGTTGGGAGTACATACAGAATAGCTGTTTGACTTGTGATTCACTATAGGCAGTAATAACCCCTCACTAATGGACAGAAGCCCAGAGTAGTTTTAAAATCAAAAGATCAACAGAATAAAAGCGCAAATGCATTTTCGGGAGTTCATGCACTCCTCCATCAGAAATGCCTGGAAAGGTTTATGGCTGCATTCACCAGGGCGGCCCGTGGTGCACAGTTTTCTGCCAATGTGGGGCCGTGTGAATGTAGCCTAAAAGTGTTTGTAGATTTCCTATTTAATATTAGAAACTGTAGGTAATGCAGCCTCTTAATGATCTCCTGTATTTCTCTCAGCATCTTCCCTTTGTGTAAGTATATATAATATATTCTCCATGTTAAGTTTGAAAATTGTCTTTATTTAGTCATATCAGACTGGTATAGATGGGTATATGTGTACGTGCATCCTTTTTTTTTTTTTGCATCTGTCTAAGGTTATAAAAAACTAAATGAATAATTAAATTGCACATTTGCAGATGCTGGTGTGATTGACAGAGAGGATGGCCCCCCACCCATGAAGCAACACGTAGGCCAGGAGGCTCTGGTAAGGAGAGAGAGATTACCATTCAGTTTTCTGCAATCACCGTCCTTTGCTGTCTCCCAGCTCATTGTCATTCTGCTGATATCTGACTGGTAGAACGCTGCAGGGTGCTTTAATCCCAGTAGATTGCTTCCCGAGATTGTTCAAGGTCTCTGCTAATTTCCAGTCACGTCTCCGCTCCGTACGTGATGAAACACATTGCTTTGTGTGTTCAGACTCCACATTATAAATATGGATCATATATACATCTTGCACTTGACTACTACACTTGACAAGAGGTCGGTTACCAGCCTGATGAGAATCGATTTAATTTAAAACCACCAAACACTGAGACTCGCAGTTTTATGCCGCGTACACACGATCATTTTTTGTGATGAAAAAAAAGACGTTTTCTGTAAAGTAAAAAACGACGTTTTTGAAACGTTACCTTTCAAGACGATGTTGCATACACACCATCGTTTTTTCCACAAAAAGCGAGGTTACGTTCACCACTCTTTTCCATTGAAGCTCGCTTCATAACTAGCTTCTGGGCATGCGCGGGTTGAAAAACGTCGTTTTAAACGACGTTTTTGCTACACACGGTGACTTTTTGTGAAACAAAAAACGACGTTTTGAAAAACGACACAAAAAATTCAAGCATGTTGGGATTTTTTTTTGGTCGTTTTTTTTAACCACTTAAGACCCGGACCAAAATGCAGGTAAAGGACCTTGCCCCTTTTTGCGATTCGGCACTGCGTCGTTTTAACTGACAATTGCGCGGTCGTGCGACGTGGCTCCCAAACAAAATTGGCGTCCTTTTTTCCCCACAAATAGAGCTTTCTTTTGGTGGGATTTGATCACCTCTGCGGTTTTTATTTTTTGCGCTATAAACAAAAATATAGCGACAATTTTAAAAAAAAATGCAATATTTTTTACTTTTTGCTATAATAAATATCCCCCAAAAATATATAATAAAAAAAAATTTTCCTCAGTTTAGGCCGATACGTATTCTTCTACGTATTTTTGCTAAAAAAAATCGCAATCCGCGACCCACGGCTGGGTACTAAAATCAACGTATATATACGTTGATGTGCCCAGCCGTGCCATTCTGCCGACGTAAATGTGCAGTAGGCGGTCCTTAAGTGGTTAAGACATTTTGCCCACACACGATCAATTTAAATGACGTTTTAAAAACCGACGGTTTTTTTTTCATCGCAAAAAACGACCGTGTGTACGCGGCATTAGATCTGTTTACGTCATTCTCCAATTCTTATTTTTTAGGGTCAGTTCACCCACCACGGATGTCTGCAGTTTTGGTAGATGCCGGCCATTAAACTGCCTGAGCATTTCTTGCATCTTTTGGGGATTCTAATGGGATCTCTATGATGTGGCCAACATCAGAGTGTTTATTGTCTTCTAAGTCCCCATTTAGTGAATTATTCCTTCAGATATTCTGTCCGATACACAGATACAAGTGGGGGGGGGGATTTTTCCTTGCTTCCTCTTTTGTCAAAGATGGAGGCAGAAGGTAGAAATCTTGGAAATGGAGAAATAAAAGAGCCTGCGTATATAATGAACACTTATGTCTGCTTCCAAGTACTTCTTACAATCGACATAATTTTTTGTTTTTGTTTATTAAAATGTCAAATTGGCTGTAAACCTCTGCAGTAAAAAATTAACAAAGCCTTGCCCTCTATAGTGTGTACTAGCCTCAAACCATTGGTGTATGCCTGGGCACACCCTAATCAACCTGTGCGGCACAGATTCCCCCGCTGATTTTTTTTTACCAAAGCACCCCAATACAGCTCGTAAAAAAAATTGCAAGAAGTAATAAAAAAAAATGTAATGTATTTTTCACCGTATAAGACGCTCCGGCATATAAGACGCACCCAATTTTAAGGGAGGAAAATCTAGAAAAATAAGATTCTGAACCAAATACTGTAGTAAAATATTTGCCCCCCCACTCGTCATCACCATCACACCACCCCCACATTGCCCCTACATTAGTAATAGCCAGTAACATTGCCCCCACATAATAATAGCCAGTAACATTGCCCCCACATAATAAAAGCCAGTAACATTGCCCCCACATAATAATAGCCAGTAACAGTGCCCCCACATAATAATAGCCAGTAACATTGCCCCCACATAATAATAGCCAGAAACATTGCCCCCACATAATAATAGCCAGTAACATTGCCCCCACATAATAATAGCCAGAAACATTGCCCCCACATAATAATAGCCAGTAACATTGCCCCCACATAATAATAGCCAGTAACAGTGCCCCCACATAATAATAGCCAGTAACAGTGCCCCCACATAATAATAGCCAGTAACATTGCCCCCACATAATAATAGCCAGAAACATTGCCCCCACATAATAATAGCCAGTAACATTGCCCCACATAATAATAGCCAGTAACAGTGCCCCCACATAATAATAGCCAGTAACAGTGCCCCCACATAATAATAGCCAGTAACATTGCCCCCACATAATAATAGCCAGTAACATTGCCCCCACATTAGTAATAGCCAGTAGCATTGCCCCCACATTAGTAATAGCCAGTAACATTGCCCCCACATAGTAATAGCCAGTAACATTGCCCCCACATTAGTAATAGCCAGTAACATTGCCCCCACATAGTAATAGCCAGTAACATTGCCATCACATAATAATAGCCAGTAACAGTGCCCCCACATAATCATAGCCAGTAACAGTGCCCCCACATAATAGCCAGTAACATTGCCCCCAACTCACTGTTGCAGATCGCTCTGGAATAGAAGATCCCACCAGCCCACTGCTCTGCTCAGCGTGCACCGCCGCCGCCGGGTGTACCAAGATGACCGACCGCTCCGAAACTAGGCCAAAGCCGCGGCCTTTCCTAAGACCGCGGTGGCGGTACGTCCGCGGTTCGGCGAGTCAATAGAAGGAATATTCGTCTTATAAGACGCACCAACTCCCCCCCCCCCCCCCCCCCCCCCGTTTTGGGGAAGAAAAAGTGCTTCTTATAAGGCGAAAAATACGGTAATTGATAAAAAAAAAAGTGACACAACCTCTGCCCAACTGACAAGTCCACTGCTCTACTGATCCCATCCACTGCCCTACGAACACTGTGTTTTAATACATTTGTGGTGCACACCTATGCCTCAAACCAAAGCACATAGGGGGTTATTTACGAAAGGAAAATCCACTTTGCACTGCATTCGCTGTAGATCCGAGAGGGCCATGCACGGAAAATAAAAAAATGCATTCTAGCAAGCACATGATTGGATAATAAAAACGGCAGAGATTCCCCTAATTTCAGATCTTCAGCGACTGCACTGCCAAGTGCGCTTTCAGTGCAATTTCAAATGCACTTTGCACTTGTGTGCAAAGTGGATTTGCCTTTCGTAAATAACCCCCATAGTGTGATTTGTCTGTCGTCCTCCTTTCTCTATCTGCATGAGTCTATTCTGACAGTCTCTATGCCAACACCACAGAGTCCTGGGAACCAGCCTCCTCCCCTCCAGCCAGGGTTAACAACTGTTTGTAAGTTTACGAACAGTATGTAAAATCATATTTTTGCATCTGTCCATAAATGTCCATTACGGACATGCAGACTGTAACTTTTTTTTTTTGTAGGAGGATTTATTTAATCTCTGTATGACCTAAGGCCAGTCACTTCACTGGATATATGTAATGCCTTGTACACACGACCCTGTTTTTCGACGGGAAAACTGCAAGGAGATCTTTTGGCTGGGAAAACCGTCCGTATGTATGCTCCCTCACAGTTTTTCTGACGGGAAAACTGCCAAGATCCGCCGGCAAAAAAAGAGAACCCGCCGGGATTCCCAGGTGACTTTTTCCCCTCAGAAATCCCGAGAGTGTGTACGAGGCATAAGGGTTTACAACCACTTTAAAATAACACTAAATAATATATTAAAGGAGTTGTAAAGGAAAAAAAAAATGCCTAAAATTAATGTCTGCAAGGTGGACAGACAGAATAGTGTAATGATTCTGTTAAAAAACAAGTAAATACCTATTAAATTCCTTCATCTATATCACCTCCGGCATTCTAGTTTGTTCTCTCATTTACTTCCTGGTTTGCATCACTTGTATATGTAAGAACTACATTTCCCAGTATGAATTGTGGCACGCCCAGTAATTCACACCTCCTTGAAGTCTCTAACACAAAGAGAGTGTCCTGCCACACAGATCTAGTTCCCAGGAGGGGGCAAGCACATTACTGACCACCGCAGTAAAGACTCCCTTCACGGTGGTCAGTAAAATCGGACAAGCAGGAAGTGAACAGAACAGAGGAAATAGAGCAACTTCTGAGCAAAAACGAACAATGAGGAAGTGAAAAGAGGAATGTCTGCCGGTAAAGGATGCTTATTATGAAAAAAAAAAAAATTCCTTTACAACCCATTTAATCGTCAAAAAATCTATACACATCCACTACTTAATGTCCGTGTGATCTGTTTTTCATTAAAATGGTTTCTTACTGTTTATCTGCCTGAACCTCTCCTTTTCCCTTCACTTTTGTTTATTTGGATTGAGTAGTGCATGTTAGTTGCGATCATGCACACTCTAAATCCCATGGTCCCTAGTCCATATTGGGTGTCTACATTCATACATACAGAAAAACCATGGAGAACCAAAGTAGCAACCCCCTAGCGGAAATTAGAATCACAACCGCAAAAAGAAGGGATTTGGAGGAGGCAGTGCAAGACGAGGGACTTTTTCGCGTTAAGATACATACTTAAAGAAAATGTGTTTTTTTATTTAAACCAGAATTCAGTTCAGCCTTTAACAATCAGAGTCAACCTAAATTAAGCTGAACTTTTGCGTGCGTGCACGTGTGTGTATATAACAAAAAAAATCCAGTCCTTCTTTTTTATAATCCGTCATTCCTTATGTTCAATATGGACAAAGCAAAGCGGATACAGATTTTTATTTCTTGCGGTTCAATGACTGCAAAATTACCTTGCACTTTTAGGAGTAGCTGTTTCGTTTAGGTGATGAATGACTGCCGCTTTGGGTAATAAAATTCAGAATGTGTTCATGAATGTTGTGTGGATTTTGGTCTTGGCTTTTTTCTTCCCTTTTTTTGTTGTTTTTCTATGCAACTTTTTGTAACGATGGCTAGTGCTGCTTTGCCTGTTCAGCTTGCATTCTGTATATAAACTTATCATACAATGCCCCACGCTGAGCATATGTTAAAGTGGAAGTAAACTCATTGGGCCAGATTCACGTACCGGCCGCGTAAGCGTATTCCAATTACACTACGCCGCCGCAACTTAAATGAGCAGGTGCCGTATTCTCAAAGCACTTGCTCCGTAAGTTGCGGCGGCGTAGTGTAAATGGCCCGGCGTATCCCCGCATAAATGAAAGGGGGCGGCTTGTATTTAAATTAAGCGCGCCCCCGCGTCGATCGCACTGCTAATGCGCGGCCGGGAAAAAGCCCAGTGCGCATGCTCCAGCTCACATCGGAAAACGTAGTTGAAACCGACGTGAAAACGACGTGATCGTCACTTACGCAATGCCCTATTCGCGAACGACTTAGTAAAACGACGGAAAAAGACGATGCTGTCCCGACGCCATACTTAACATGGCATACGACGGAACTTCGTAAACTTACCCCTCATATATCAGAGGTAAGTTTACGCTTATGGAAACAACGTAAATGACGACGAGGCGGCGCAAAAACGTTCGGGAATTGGCGTATATTGGGCTCATTTGCATAGGCAAATGAGAAAACAACGTAAAAGCCACCTAGCGGCCGGCGTAACATTACACTTAAGATCCGATGGTGTAAGTGACTTACGCCAGTCGGATCTTATGCTGCGTACACACGATCACTTTTTGCGATGAAAAAAAACGACGTTTTTTAAAACGTCATTTAAATTGATCGTGTGTGGGCAAAACGTCGTTTTTTTCGCTTCAAAAAATTCCAACATGCTTGACTTTTTTGTGTCGTTTTTCAAAACGTCGTTTTTTTTGTGTCATTAAAAAGTGATGGTGTGTGGGCAAAACGACGTTGAAAACAACGTTTTTAAAGCCGCGCATGCTCAGAAGCAAGTTATGAGACGGAGCTTCAATGGAAAAGAGTGCCGTCGAACGTGGTGTACGTCACCACGCTTTGCTAGAGCTTTGTAGAAAAACTATGGTGTGTATGCAAAAGTTTGAAAAATGTCGTTTTTTTATATGATTGAAAACGTTGTTTTTTTTCATCGCAAAAAACGGCCGTGTGTACGCGGCATTATTGTAAAACCGGCGTATCTTGTTTTATGAATACAAGAAAATGATATGCCGGCGGGATTTTCGAATTATGCCAGTGTATCTGCAGATACACGGGCGTAATTCTTTAATGAATCTGGCCCATTGTTTTTAACAGTTTCAGAAAACTCTGTTGGGATTTCCAACTGTCAATTTGCTTGTGTTGTCAACCAAACTGTCAAACCAGCCAATGGCTGGTGTTGTAACTGATTACATGTGCACATTCATGGCACTTGAAGATTTAACTGGGGCCAAGATGGCAACTCCATTGGCTGAAAACTATGGGAGGGTTTTATTTCGTTTGACAGCTACTAGCCAACACTGAGTAGTGTCTACCTGTCATACCTGGATGTCACTGACTGCTTTAGTCCCCACTAGTGATCAGGAAACAATTGGAGTTCTATCCAATCATGTGTTGGCTATAAAATGGGGATCACATGCAATGTGCCTCTATTTAACATTTTGTGCTCTAGCACCTTCTTTTTGCATTGCACAATTACTAGGGTTGTCCCGATACTGAGCATTTGCGGGAGTACTTGTACTCCCGCAAATGCCCCCAATGCCTCATCCTCATTCCCCCTCACCCCGCCGCCGCAACAATGCCGCCACAGCGTGCGGGGAACATTACAGCTTTTATATGAATAGCTGTAGTGTGCCGCTCCGTGTATAGACACTCCCCCTTGCTCGGGATTGGACAGGTGATCTGTCCAATCCCGAGCAAGGGGGAGTGTCTATACGCGGCGCAGCGGGGAACACTACAGCTATTTAAATGAAAGCTGTGATGTTCCCCGCACGCTGATTAACCATGCCGCGGCATCTAGGTATGGGGGGGACATGGCTGGATATATGGGGGGGACATGGCTGCATATGTGGGGGGACATGGCTGCATTTGTGGGGGGACATTTAAAAAAAAGTATCAGTATTCGGTATCGGTGAGTACATGGAAAAAAAGTATCGGTACTTGTACTCGGTCCTAAAAAAGTGGTATCGGGACAACCCTAACAATTACAGAAGAAATCCAGGTATATTTTTTGAATAGTAACATTGGTTCACCTTGGACCAATGCAATACCGCATAGAATACCATACTTGTAGGATCCATCTAGAAGCTGAAATCACTGTAGTAGACAGTGCTACTACAGTATTCGACACTTGCTTTCAGGTTCCCATGCTGAGTGGCTGCCTTGCTGCAATGGTGAACACAGGAGGTTGGCCCCTTGGCACATGCGCCATCGAGATTCCTAAATTTTCTCAATTGATGCAAAACGTTCTCGGATTCAAGAAGGAGGCGAGGCCGGGTGGTGATGTCATATTTTTCACCTTGTCTTATAGTAGAACACTTTGCATTCATTGAAACCATGCAAAACATTCTCTGACTGGTGCCCGTGCCCAGTAGCCGACCTCCTGTGTTCACAATGCAGCAGAGCAGCTGCTTGCAATGGGACCCGCAAGCTAGTGGAGATCACTGCAATAATGGTGACTACTACAGTGACTTCCAGCTTCTAGGGAGCTCAGCCAGTTAGAACACATGCAGAATTACATTGGTCTAAGCTAGACCAATGTAAGTATACAAAGAGATCCATATCTGGGATTCCTCTTTAAACCAAAGGTGCACAAATTTGGATTGTAGAACGATTCTAAAAGGCAGAGTTGGGAGTGACTACCTTGTACAATTGCAGGCTTGGGATTCGGTATTCCAGAAACACATTACTGTAGGCCAGAGGATTGTGGATGTACTCGGAGCCAGGCTGAGGAGCTAAAAGCCATGGGTATTGTCAAGCTTTAGAGTACCTTCAGTTATTTCTTTACGCAGGCTCAAGAAGATGCTGCAGATCCAGCCAAAGACCCCAACAATCAGGGAGAAGATGAGTATGAGGAGGCAGAAATAGACAGACCAGCGTTTGAGGAGAAAGCAAATGCAGAAAAGCAACCAGCTCAACCTGAGGTGGATAGGCCAATGGTAAATTTCTTCTTTACTTTAATAGCTTATTTGCACTTGCCGGGATTTTCCTTGAAATGCATATTCAGGAAAACAGACACAGAGCTTTCTGTAAGCAAATCCTGTTAGCTGTGAGTAGCTGCTAGGGGTGTATACATTACAATTTCTGCTCCTGTGTGCGGCCACCTGTCCTCCACAGAATATATTTGAGTAAAGCTGGCTATACACTAGTAGATTTTCAAAAATACATTCATACAAATGTTTTTCATATGTTCGATGACTTGACAACTGCCCCTTCCTTTTTTCTTTTTTTCCATTTTAACATTCAGTTATGGAATGGATATCATTTCCTCGCTGAAAACCACATTCACTGTTGGAAATTTGTGAAATTTTTAAGAAAATTTGTGAAATTTTCTAATCAGTCTGGAGTCCACTGATTAGAAAAGCGAACAAAATTTCTTAAAAAAAAAAAATTAACAAAGTTTTATTAGTTTGCTATATAGTCGGCTTAAGGACGAGCTCCAGTCTCCCCCAAAGAATTTTAATAGAAGGAGACTTGCCTGCCCCAGGATCCAGCACTGTCCTCATCCAAGTTATTTTCTTCAGGCATCGGTATCTTAACTAAGGGAAACAAATAACGAAGCCTTGCTGTTTCACATCTGATTTCCAACTGAGCATGCGCCAGGCACGTGCTTTGTGAATGGTCCATCAGTCTTCTGGGACCTGTTATGTATACCAGAAGGCTGCTTGGTGATCCAACCCCCTTATAAAAAAGCCAAATGTAGGGGGGAGGTGTTAGAAGGGCCAAACTTCCTTTTTTTGGTAAAGCCGTGCTTTAACCACTTCAGCCCCAGGTGGTTTTACGCCCTTCCTGCCCAGGAGAAATTTCAGCTTCCGGCACTGCGTCACTTTAACTGACAATTGTGCGGTCGTGCAACGTGGCTCCCAAACAAAATTGACGTCCTTTTTTCCCCACAAATAGAGCTTTCTTTTGGTGGTATTTAATCGCCCGTGCGTTTTTTTTTTTTTTTGTGCTATAAACAAAAAAGAGCGTCAATTTTGAAAAAAACACAATATTTTTTACTTTTTTCTATAATAAATATCCCATTTAAAAAAAAAAAAAACGTTTTTTTCTCAGTTTAGGCCGATACGTATTCTTCTACATATTTTTGGTAAAAAAAATAAAAACGCAATAAGCGTATAGTTATAAAAGTGGAATGATGAGAGGTGCAAAAACTCCTAGATAGGTGGGGCAGAGGCCTCCACTCATGGTTTGGCCGCTGTAATATACTTAAAATGTCCGTCCTACCAAAATTTCTCTACTTGCTCCAAGCCCTCCCAATCCGGATACCGGCAGAATATTTCAGGCAAATAGATTCCACCTTCATAAAATTCATCTGGGCAGGGAAGAGACCACGCATACAAAAAAAAATTCTAACATACCCCAAACGATACGGTGGCCTGGCAATGCCAGACATCCGTTCCTACTACTACTCAGTACATCTTAACAGACTCCTAGACTGGTGCAGACACAGAGAAACCAAACTTTGGCCAAATCTGGAACAGGCTCAGACGGCGGTAGCACTGCAGGGGACTCCATGGTGTTACACAAACCTCCATCCTGACCTTAAGCGGCACCCTTTGATAGGCACCACGGCTAGGATTTGCTCACAACTGACATCCAACCACTCCCTTTTCTCCCGACACTCACCACTACGCCCCGTATTAGGGAATCCCCAATTTGACCCGGGCATCAGCGATAAACGATTCCAAACACTCAGGGAGGCGGGAATCAGCCAGGCAGTCCACTTTAGTTGCAGTGGTCGGTGGAGAACAACTGATGAATTACTAGACCCCGACGAGCAATATAGATTAGACTTTATGAGGACACTACAACTCAGACACTACCTCAATCTCCAGACATCCCCGACCACACACCCCGTTACTCCGCTGGAGGCAATGTGCACAGACACTGGGGTGCTACCACACGCACTCTCGCAGGTGTATAACATGCTAGTGACACCAACCGGGGACTTTCAACTCCCAAGCCTAGCTAAATGGGAAGGGGACCTGGACTGCCACCTCTCTGCCAGTCAACGTCAAAGTATCCTTGAATTCACACACAAGTCCTCCCTGTGCTCTAAAGTACAGGAGACTAATTACAAAATCCTTATGCGCTGGTATAGGACTCCAGACCTTCTACATAAATTCTTCCCCGACACTACGGAGGTTTGCTGGCGATGCCAAAAAGAGGAAGGCACGCTACTTCACATTTTCTGGTCCTGTACAGAGATACAGACGTACTGGAGAGAGGTCCGCAGAATAGTACAGAAATTCACAGACCGCCATGTCCCGGACAGGCCGGAGTACTTTCTCTTACACTCCACCGACATCCCGACCCGCGCCTATAAAAAATCAGTGATAAGACACCTACTAGACGCAGCGAAGTCCTGCATTCCACTTTTGTGGAAATCACAACGACCCCCGACCATAGCCATGTGGCTAAAGAGGGTGGATGAGATCAACCTAATGGAGGATCTTGTCCTCTCCAGCCACGACAGAAATGAGACCTACAAAGAGACGTGGCAGCTTTGGAATCTTTTTAAATACTCGACAGAAGGCCAGGCCCTTAGGGGAGATCCCTAAGCCTGATGGAGGGGACATGCACGCGAGTCTTCCTCCCCCCTGCCCCACCCCCCTTTCCTCTCCTCCTCACTCTCCTTTAGCCTAATCTAGGCCCTGCTCTATTCCCTTTCCAATATAAAAGTAAAACACTGGGGGCCGGGCCCCTCCGCCCTGGACCAGAGGACAAGATGTCCAGGGTCATGCCAGCAGGGTAGATATATGTGGAACCCTTTTGGGCCCAGTAGATGGAACATAACTTACACTATATTTACCAGCCACATGCTCATGACTATGCACAGATGGAACGTTTTTTTCTTTTTTTTTCCTCACTCATGTGAATAGTCTATAATATCCTGTATATTGAATGTCAGTGCCCTGCGTGGCGCCACACTGTGATGTTCCATTACTCTGTTGTTGGTCGGTTGGGACCGGTTTCCTGATATAAATAAAAAATTTAAAAAAAAAAAAAAAAAAAAAAAAAAGTGGAATGATGAGCGCAGCTAAACACTAAACTAAATAATCAATCCAAAATAAACAAGTGAGCATCGCTATGGAAAACAGTGATAATGATACAAAATAAATGAAATAATCCAAATATGTGCAATTAAGTGCAGCAACAAATGTCCCAAATAAGTGAAATCCAGTGAGGAGACAAATGTGAATCAATAAGTGACAAGGCTTCTGTCCATGTAAACAACGAAATGATCCAGATGAGACTTCACAGATGAACGTGCTCACAGAGCGCTTACCTTCCACCAGGAAGAAAAGGGGCATCAACACATACACCGATGGTCCTGTAGACAGCCGTCTCTGATAGAATCTTTAAGCCAACCTTAGCCACATTCGAGGTCCGGTCACCATAAGATAGAAATATGGAGGATGTTCCAAAGAAAAAATGAAGCTCACATGGTGAAGTACGTAAAACTTGAGGACAGTTTAATATGGTAAAACACACTTACAGCAAGAAAAACGAATAACAACACCAAAACAATGGCACTTCCGGTCGGACGGTCAGGGTGTCACGTCACTTCCGGTTAACCTTACGCGTTGCGTCACGTCACGACCATCGGTGTATGTGTTGATGCCCCTTTTCTTCCTGGTGGAAGGTAAGCGCTCTGTGAGCACGTTCATCTGTGAAGTCTCATCTGGATCATTTCGTTGTTTACATGGACAGAAGCCTTGTCACTGATTGATTCACATTGTCTCCTCACTGGATTTCACTTATTTGGGACATTTGTTGCTGCACTTAAAGCGGTCTTTCACTCGTTTTTTTTTTTTTTTTAAAGTTTTAGGCTCCTCTTACCTTAATTGAATAGCAGCCCGTGTGTCCCGAATTATTAGCCCCCATGATGCGATTCTACTGCCAAACTATATCTTTTATTTCTTTCTTCAGGCAGTTTTCATCTTCTTCCCTGGCACGCTGGGCACGTTGAAGCCCAGTCCTAATCATTTCCGGGATACGGCGGTGAATGCTTCCCAGCATGCACCGCTGTATCCCGCGCATGTCCTTTGATGTGCTGTGTTGACGGCGAACGGCGCCGTCAACACAGCACAGTTACCATGGCAACGGCCGGCGTCAATATGACCCGCTTGCCGAGTCACGTGACCGCGGTAATATCGCGGGATTTTAAGAGAGATCGTCTCCTGGGAACATCACATCGAATTCCCAGGAGGCTCTGCGCATCGGGGGATAAGGACGGCACGCCCAATAATCCGCGGGGAGAGGTGAGTGACAGGCCACATTAGAGAAAAGATAAAGGTAAGTCTTTAGAAGAAAAAAAAAATACCCACTGTTTAGTAATGCTCTCTGGGAGACAGTAAGGCTCCAAGAGAGGTAAATAAAAGGGTGAACTACCACTTTAATTGCACATATTTGGATTATTTCATTTATTTTGTATCATTATCACTGTTTTCCATAGCGATGCTCACTTGTTTATTTTGGATTGATTATTTAGTTTAGTGTTTAGCTGCGCTCATCATTCCACTTTTATATCTATTTTTGTTGTTGGCACATACCAGATTTGAGCTGCATGTAATTAGTTTATTTCTTTCTCATACTGGGTCTATTCACTGTTGGCTAGCGCTTTAGTCTTCCTTTTTTTAATAAGCGTATAGTGACTGGTTTGCGCAAAATTTATAACGCCTATAAAATAGGGGACATAATTATGATTTATTTATTTTTTTTACTAGTAATGGCGGCAATTTTTTTTTTATTGTGGGACTGCGACATTATGGCGGACACTTTTGACACATTTTGGGGACCGTTCACATTTTATACAGTGAACAGTGCTATAAATATGCACTGATTACTGTATAAATGTGACTGGCAGGAAAGGGGTTAACCACTAGGGGGCAGGGAAGGGGTTAAATGTGTAGCCTAGTGAGTGTTCTAACTGTAGGGGGAGGGGGGTGACTGGGGGAGGTGACCGATCTGTCTCCCTATGTACAAGGGACACAGCATTGGTTTCCTCTCCCTGACAGGATGTGGAGCTCTGTGTTTACACACAGAGCTCCATGTCCCTGCTCAGTTACTGGGCAATCACGGGTGCCCGGCGGCGATCGTTGCCGCCGGGCACGCGCATCGAGTTTCCAGCAAAGCGGCGGGTGTGCCCCCTAGCGGCTTTAAAAGACGAGGACTTCATATGTAGTCCTGTCAGAACAACTGAGCTACCTTGCCGCCGTCAATTGACGGCGGCTGGTAGATAAGTGGTTAAAGAGAAGGTAAACCATGCCTCTTCTTTTTTTTTTTTTTGGATGACCTGCAAAGTAAAGGCATAATGTGCTAGTGTGCATCACATACTAGCAAGTTATGTGAAACTTGCCTGCAAACAAAGCCCTCGTTGTCCCTGCTGGAGGCCGCATCCATTTTCACCTGTCTTCCTTCCGGGTCCGCAGACTCCAGTTGTGTGCGTGGGAGCCGCCGGTCACGGCACAGGGCTTTGAAGAAACTGTACGGGCGGCCGCTCCTTCAAAGTGCATGTGCCGATGACGTCATCAATGCCGTATACAGTAAATGACTCAAACGGTGCAAATTACTTCCTCTTTAAGTTTGAATATTGGGCATATCTCCATCCATGATCCATTGAGAGCTTTCCATCCTGTGCTTGGATAGGAATGCTGTTCAGCCAGTCTTGTTAATCAGGCATCCTTTCGAGACAAAGCTGTAACTTTTTTTTTTTTGTCTCCAGTTTAGAGTGCCTAATCACAGACCCACCCACTGATTGGACAGTAAAGCAGCCTCCCCATACATCGATATTCTTGCTCTACTCCTGACCGCTAGCTTCTAGTCTGGTAGCTATACAATGTAATGGAACAAGTGTTGTAGACTGACAACCTAGTGGCTTTTTCTGGACTGAAAAAAAGCAAATAATGTTGTCAGCCCTGCCCCTTTCTCCTTGTAAACTACTGGATGCCCTCACTCTCCTGCTCTCCATAGCATTGAGGAGAATGGTTTTGTAGTTTAAGATGAGAACTGGGAGGACTCCCCAAGATAACAGGAAGTGTGCAGAGGACACATTACAGCTCTGAATTTCTCACATGATATAGTTATTGTATAGCTATAACAAAATGCTTTGATTGGTGTATTTTTAAAGTGGTTGTGAACCCAGGCAGGAAAAAAATAAACCTGCAAGACAAAGGCATAATGAGCTAGTATGCATCACATACAAGCTCATTATGATGCCTTGCCTTAGATTGAAGCCCCGCAGCCTTCCCATCACACTGCTTAGGCTGGCGACATGTCTCCCGGAGTTACTTCTGGGTATCGCATGCTCCGGCGCTGTGATTGGCTGAAGCCGCGATGACGCCACTCCCATGCTTGAGTGAGGGAGGCGCCGGACCTGCACCCCAGCTGAAAAAAAGCACGTACGATGACGTCGGCACATGCGTACACAGTGAATATCTCCTAAACTATGCCAGTTTAGGAGAAATTCATGGTAGCTACGGGTAAGTCTTATTATAGGCACCCATGTAGTCAAAAGTGATTGTAAAGGGTTTACAATCACTTAGACCAGAAAAGAGCAAATAAGGGAAGTTCATTGTTTGGATTTACATAAACTTCAATTGAATTGACAGAGGGCTGTCTGTGGAAAAATAATTTAATACATCTATATAGCTTCCCCTGCAAATCTGTATTGTGCAGCCTGTGTGTGATGTATATCCAGCCATTACATGTATTTATGTCAGTCTGTGATTACTCTACACTCATCTGTCAGTGGGCAGAGCTGGAATGAATGAGTCACAATTGCCTCTGAATGGTGTCTCTGCAATTGGTGGCTTATACAATAGAAGATTAGGAAGTCAAATGGGCGATAAGCTGTCAGTAATGTGCGTGGATGGATAAAAGGGTTGCATCTGCAATCACTATCGCAATTTTACATTGAAGCAGAACTCCCAGCCATGATCTATTGTTGTATACTTACATTGGGCCAGCTTGGCACAGTATATGCAATACTTGTTTCACCTCTGTGGAAGCTGTAATACGTTGTAGTAGCCTGAGCTACTACAATGATGGTCGTGATCTTCAGGTGCCACACCAAGCAGCTGCCCTCCTGCACAGTAACCACAGGGCGCTGCTTGCCCAGCCACCAGGGCACGCCTTTAATTTATATTGATGAATGCAAAGCTATCTCTGGATAAAGTAGAGAGTAACATCACTGCCTCTCCTTCATCCAATCAGAATGCACTGAGAAATGGGCATGCTCTTAATGGTGTCTTTGCCAAACAATCATCCCTGTATGGCTACTGTGCAGAATGGTGGCTCAGCATGGTCCCTGGAAGACTTATCACTGCAGTAATGTGAGCTACTACAGGAATGTACAGCTTCCAGAGGCTGATTGGGTACCGCGTATGCATTAGACATGTGCATTCGTTTTCGTTAGAATGCATTTTCGTCCGAAAATCAGGTTTTTTTCGTTATCGTTTTTTTAACAAACGATAACGAAAGTGCCAGAAACGAAAACCGAAAGATCCGACATAAAAAATGCTTTATTTTCGTTTTCGTTGCGGTAAAAATTTGATATAGAGAGATTCTACATTATAGGGAAAAGATTCGACATCAGAGAGAAAAGATTCGACACTATAGAAATAATAGATTTGACATTACAGAGAATAGATTCGACATTATTACTAGTCATACAACATTAGAATTCTTGTAGGCGGAATATTCGAACGGAAATGTACGATTCGACATAAAGATTCAACGTTCCGTTGAATATTCTTTCACCATTCGCCATGAACCAAAAAAGCTATTCCCCCAACGAAAAACCAAATAAATCAAAACGATTTTCGGGAGTAACTAAATAAATTTATTTTCCAAATGAAAAAACTAAACAAAATATTCCAGTCTGCACATGTCTAGTATGCATACTTTTTGCAAACCTAGCCTGGTGTAAGTACCGTATGCAAAATACTCACCAGACACTTTATTAGGTACACCTTGCTAGTACTATGTTGGACCCCCTTTTACCTTCAAAACTGCCTTAATTCTTCATGGCATAGATTCAACAAGGTGTTGGAAACATTCCTCAGATTTTGGTCCATATTGACATGTTGGCATCACACAAGTTGCTGCAGATTTGTCATCTACCAATTCCATGATGTCAATCTCCAGTTTCACCACATCCCAAAGATGCTCTATTGGATTGAGATCTGGTGACTGTGGAGGCCATTGGAGTACAGTGAACTCATTGTCATGTTCAAGGAACCAATGGCGAGATGATTTGAGCTTTGTGACATGGTGCATTATCCTTCTGGAAGGAGCCATCAGAAGATGGGTACACTGTAGTCCTAAAAGGATGGACATAGTCCAACAATATTTAGGTAGGCCGGGGGTTTAACCAGTTCCATACCAGCCTGTTCTGGCACTCCTCTCCATGTTTTGTTTTTTTTGCTAGAAAATTACTTGGAACCCCCAAACATTATGGCCCGGATTCACAAAGCTGCATGTAATTAGTTTATTTCTTTCTCATACTGGGTCTATTCACTGTTGGCTAGCGCTTTAGTCTTCCTTTTTTTAATAAGCGTATAGTGACTGGTTTGCGCAAAATTTATAACGCCTATAAAATAGGGGACATAATTATGATTTATTTATTTTTTTTACTAGTAATGGCGGCAATTTTTTTTTTATTGTGGGACTGCGACATTATGGCGGACACTTTTGACACATTTTGGGGACCGTTCACATTTTATACAGTGAACAGTGCTATAAATATGCACTGATTACTGTATAAATGTGACTGGCAGGAAAGGGGTTAACCACTAGGGGGCAGGGAAGGGGTTAAATGTGTAGCCTAGTGAGTGTTCTAACTGTAGGGGGAGGGGGGTGACTGGGGGAGGTGACCGATCTGTCTCCCTATGTACAAGGGACACAGCATTGGTTTCCTCTCCCTGACAGGATGTGGAGCTCTGTGTTTACACACAGAGCTCCATGTCCCTGCTCAGTTACTGGGCAATCACGGGTGCCCGGCGGCGATCGTTGCCGCCGGGCACGCGCATCGAGTTTCCAGCAAAGCGGCGGGTGTGCCCCCTAGCGGCTTTAAAAGACGAGGACTTCATATGTAGTCCTGTCAGAACAACTGAGCTACCTTGCCGCCGTCAATTGACGGCGGCTGGTAGATAAGTGGTTAAAGAGAAGGTAAACCATGCCTCTTCTTTTTTTTTTTTTTGGATGACCTGCAAAGTAAAGGCATAATGTGCTAGTGTGCATCACATACTAGCAAGTTATGTGAAACTTGCCTGCAAACAAAGCCCTCGTTGTCCCTGCTGGAGGCCGCATCCATTTTCACCTGTCTTCCTTCCGGGTCCGCAGACTCCAGTTGTGTGCGTGGGAGCCGCCGGTCACGGCACAGGGCTTTGAAGAAACTGTACGGGCGGCCGCTCCTTCAAAGTGCATGTGCCGATGACGTCATCAATGCCGTATACAGTAAATGACTCAAACGGTGCAAATTACTTCCTCTTTAAGTTTGAATATTGGGCATATCTCCATCCATGATCCATTGAGAGCTTTCCATCCTGTGCTTGGATAGGAATGCTGTTCAGCCAGTCTTGTTAATCAGGCATCCTTTCGAGACAAAGCTGTAACTTTTTTTTTTTTGTCTCCAGTTTAGAGTGCCTAATCACAGACCCACCCACTGATTGGACAGTAAAGCAGCCTCCCCATACATCGATATTCTTGCTCTACTCCTGACCGCTAGCTTCTAGTCTGGTAGCTATACAATGTAATGGAACAAGTGTTGTAGACTGACAACCTAGTGGCTTTTTCTGGACTGAAAAAAAGCAAATAATGTTGTCAGCCCTGCCCCTTTCTCCTTGTAAACTACTGGATGCCCTCACTCTCCTGCTCTCCATAGCATTGAGGAGAATGGTTTTGTAGTTTAAGATGAGAACTGGGAGGACTCCCCAAGATAACAGGAAGTGTGCAGAGGACACATTACAGCTCTGAATTTCTCACATGATATAGTTATTGTATAGCTATAACAAAATGCTTTGATTGGTGTATTTTTAAAGTGGTTGTGAACCCAGGCAGGAAAAAAATAAACCTGCAAGACAAAGGCATAATGAGCTAGTATGCATCACATACAAGCTCATTATGATGCCTTGCCTTAGATTGAAGCCCCGCAGCCTTCCCATCACACTGCTTAGGCTGGCGACATGTCTCCCGGAGTTACTTCTGGGTATCGCATGCTCCGGCGCTGTGATTGGCTGAAGCCGCGATGACGCCACTCCCATGCTTGAGTGAGGGAGGCGCCGGACCTGCACCCCAGCTGAAAAAAAGCACGTACGATGACGTCGGCACATGCGTACACAGTGAATATCTCCTAAACTATGCCAGTTTAGGAGAAATTCATGGTAGCTACGGGTAAGTCTTATTATAGGCACCCATGTAGTCAAAAGTGATTGTAAAGGGTTTACAATCACTTAGACCAGAAAAGAGCAAATAAGGGAAGTTCATTGTTTGGATTTACATAAACTTCAATTGAATTGACAGAGGGCTGTCTGTGGAAAAATAATTTAATACATCTATATAGCTTCCCCTGCAAATCTGTATTGTGCAGCCTGTGTGTGATGTATATCCAGCCATTACATGTATTTATGTCAGTCTGTGATTACTCTACACTCATCTGTCAGTGGGCAGAGCTGGAATGAATGAGTCACAATTGCCTCTGAATGGTGTCTCTGCAATTGGTGGCTTATACAATAGAAGATTAGGAAGTCAAATGGGCGATAAGCTGTCAGTAATGTGCGTGGATGGATAAAAGGGTTGCATCTGCAATCACTATCGCAATTTTACATTGAAGCAGAACTCCCAGCCATGATCTATTGTTGTATACTTACATTGGGCCAGCTTGGCACAGTATATGCAATACTTGTTTCACCTCTGTGGAAGCTGTAATACGTTGTAGTAGCCTGAGCTACTACAATGATGGTCGTGATCTTCAGGTGCCACACCAAGCAGCTGCCCTCCTGCACAGTAACCACAGGGCGCTGCTTGCCCAGCCACCAGGGCACGCCTTTAATTTATATTGATGAATGCAAAGCTATCTCTGGATAAAGTAGAGAGTAACATCACTGCCTCTCCTTCATCCAATCAGAATGCACTGAGAAATGGGCATGCTCTTAATGGTGTCTTTGCCAAACAATCATCCCTGTATGGCTACTGTGCAGAATGGTGGCTCAGCATGGTCCCTGGAAGACTTATCACTGCAGTAATGTGAGCTACTACAGGAATGTACAGCTTCCAGAGGCTGATTGGGTACCGCGTATGCATTAGACATGTGCATTCGTTTTCGTTAGAATGCATTTTCGTCCGAAAATCAGGTTTTTTCGTTATCGTTTTTTTAACAAACGATAACGAAAGTGCCAGAAACGAAAACCGAAAGATCCGACATAAAAAATGCTTTATTTTCGTTTTCGTTGCGGTAAAAATTTGATATAGAGAGATTCTACATTATAGGGAAAAGATTCGACATCAGAGAGAAAAGATTCGACACTATAGAAATAATAGATTTGACATTACAGAGAATAGATTCGACATTATTACTAGTCATACAACATTAGAATTCTTGTAGGCGGAATATTCGAACGGAAATGTACGATTCGACATAAAGATTCAACGTTCCGTTGAATATTCTTTCACCATTCGCCATGAACCAAAAAAGCTATTCCCCCAACGAAAAACCAAATAAATCAAAACGATTTTCGGGAGTAACTAAATAAATTTATTTTCCAAATGAAAAAACTAAACAAAATATTCCAGTCTGCACATGTCTAGTATGCATACTTTTTGCAAACCTAGCCTGGTGTAAGTACCGTATGCAAAATACTCACCAGACACTTTATTAGGTACACCTTGCTAGTACTATGTTGGACCCCCTTTTACCTTCAAAACTGCCTTAATTCTTCATGGCATAGATTCAACAAGGTGTTGGAAACATTCCTCAGATTTTGGTCCATATTGACATGTTGGCATCACACAAGTTGCTGCAGATTTGTCATCTACCAATTCCATGATGTCAATCTCCAGTTTCACCACATCCCAAAGATGCTCTATTGGATTGAGATCTGGTGACTGTGGAGGCCATTGGAGTACAGTGAACTCATTGTCATGTTCAAGGAACCAATGGCGAGATGATTTGAGCTTTGTGACATGGTGCATTATCCTTCTGGAAGGAGCCATCAGAAGATGGGTACACTGTAGTCCTAAAAGGATGGACATAGTCCAACAATATTTAGGTAGGCCGGGGGTTTAACCAGTTCCATACCAGCCTGTTCTGGCACTCCTCTCCATGTTTTGTTTTTTTTGCTAGAAAATTACTTGGAACCCCCAAACATTATGGCCCGGATTCACAAAGCACTTGCGCTGGCGTATCTCCAGATACGCTGCGTAAGGCTCCATTCAGACCTAGGCGTACGCTGTAGCGGCGTATTGCGGCGACAAATAAATAGGTGTTTTGTCCCCGCGATTTGCGGCGACAAAACGCCTATTGATTTTTTGCAGAAGAGGTGAATTAACATTGCCGGCTATGCCCGTACGCCCGATACGCCTGAAAAAAAGGGTCCGGGACTTGTTTGAGCTTCAGGCGTACGGGCGTTTGGGCGTTCGGCGTGGAGATGTGAACCATCTCCATAGCCGACAATGTTAATTCGCCCCTCCAGCGTATCTAGGGCTGCTTCAGCGTCAGGCGTAGGGCGACAAAACGCCTAGGTCTGAATGGAGCCTTAGTGCAAATATGCGCCGTCGTATCTGTGCGCCGGACCCACAAACCAAGATACGCCTAAAAACAGACTTCATCCCACTGACGTAACTTGCCTACCCTGGCGTAGAGTGGGCGCATATTTACGCTGGACGCATGTGGCTTTCCCATTGATTTTCTATTCAAATATGAAAATGAGGGAGATACGCCGATTCACAAACGTACTTGCGCCCAGCACATGATTTAAGCGGTTTGCGTAAGTTTTACGTTCGGCGTAAAGTTATTCCCCATAGATGAGGCGCAACCCATGCAAAGGTATGGATCAGGGAACACATGCCTATGTATTGTACGTTGGATGTCTGTGAATATGGGCCGACGTGGGTCTGGCTGGGCGTAGGTTACATTCACGGCATACACAGTGATCCGGCGTATCTTTAGGCAGTTGTTTTCCGACATGGTTGTACGCATGCGCACGGGGATACGTCCATGTCCCGACACATGCACAGTTCATTTTAAGTACTTGTCTGGCACCCGGCCCATCATTTGCATGGGGTCACGCCCATGCCCACTTCCACCTACTTCCACTTACGCCTACGAAATATACACTACGCTGGCCCAGAGTTGGGAGCATTTGCTTTGTGAATTCCATTCTTTCCTCTTTCCTCTTTCCTCTTTCCTCTTTCCTCTTTCCTCTTTCCTCTTTCCTCTTTCCTCTTTCCTCTTTCCTCTTTCCTCTTTCCTCTTTCCTCTTTCCTCTTTCCTCTTTCCTCTTTCCTCTTTCCTCTTTCCTCTTTCCTCTTTCCTCTTTCCTCTTTCCTCTTTCCCCTCTCTCTTTCCTCTTTCCTCTTTCCCCTCTCTCTTTCCTCTCTCTTTCCTCTCTCTTTCCTCTCTCTTTCCTCTCTCTTTCCTCTCTCTTTCCTCTCTCTTTCCTCTCTCTCCCCTCTCTCTTTCCTCTCTCTCCCCTCTCTCTTTCCTCTCTCTCCCCTCTCTCTTTCCTCTCTCTCCCCTCTCTCTTTCCTCTCTCTTTCCTCTCTCTCCCCTCTCTCTCCCCTCTCTCTTTCCTCTCTCTCCCCTCTCTCTTTCCTCTCTCTCCCCTCTCTCTTTCCTCTCTCTCCCCTCTCTCTTTCCTCTCTCTCCCCTCTCTCTTTCCTCTCTCTCCCCTCTCTCTTTCCTCTCTCTCCCCTCTCTCTTTCCTCTCTCTCCCCTCTCTCTTTCCTCTCTCTCCCCTCTCTCTTTCCTCTCTTTCCTCTCTCTCCCCTCTCTCTTTCCTCTCTTTCCTCTCTCTCCCCTCTCTCTTTCCTCTCTCTCCCCTCTCTCTTTCCTCTCTCTCCCCTCTCTCTTTCCTCTCTCTCCCCTCTCTCTCCCCTCTCTCTCCCCTCTCTCTCTCCGCGCTGCGCCGGCATAGCGTAAAAGAGATACGCTACGGCGGCATAAATATGCACCGATGTATGTGGATCCGGGCCGGGCCTATGTGTTGTTTTTTTTTACACTAGAGACAAAATGGTGGTCTTTGCAACTTTGTATGCCACACAGCATTTGTGCAACTATTTTTCAAACGCATTTATTTATCATACCTGTTTCATGAATAAAAAAAAAAACTCAAGTTAGCCAGCAGGCTTCATTCAGATTTAACAACTTAAACTACGATGTCCACTTAAGGATAAGTGGTTAACTGATGCTCAATTGATACCGAGGGGCCCAAAGTGTGCCAAGAAAATATCCCCCACACCCTTACACCACCACCAGCCTGATCTGTTGATACAAGGCAGGACGGATCCATCCTCTCATGTTTACGCCAAATTCTGACCCTACCATCTGACTGTCGCAGCTAAAGTTGACTTATCGTACCAGGCAATGTTTTTCCATTCTTCTGTTGTCCAATTTTGGTGAGTCTGTGCAAATTGTAGCCGCAGTTTCCTGTTCTTAGCTAACTGGTGTGGTCTTCTGCAGCTGTAGCCCATCTGCTTCAAGGTTCGATGTGTTGTGTGTTCAGAGATTCTGCATACCTTGGTTGTAGAGCTGCACAATTAATCAGCAAGATTTTTTTTTTCCCATTGCGATCTTGACAAAGTGTTTCCCGATCTTTGGTATGCAGAGAATTCTCTCTGCTCTCTGCCAGGCAGTCTGCCAAGTTTTACAACCTTCTTTATCAGTGGAATGTTAAGTCTAAACATTGTATCAATTTTGTCTTTTACATCAAAGGAATACACTTCTGTATGTAAATTGGGAACGTTTACCACTTGAATACCAAACCATTTTTCTGATCTATATCTCATTATTTATATATATATATATATATATATATATATATATATATATATATATATACAGTGCGGAAAATAAGTATTTGAACACCCTGCTATTTTGCAAGTTCTCCCACTTGGAAATCATGGAGGGGTCTGAAATTGTCATCGTAGGTGCATGTCCACTGTGAGAGACATAATCAAAAAAAAAATCCAGAAATCGCAATGTATGATTTTTTTAACTATTTATTTGTATGATACAGCTGCAAAGAAGTATTTGAACACCTGAGAAAAGCAATGTTAATATTTGGTACAGTAGTCTTTGTTTGCAATTACAGAGGTCAAACGTTTCTTGTAGTTTTTCACCAGGTTTGCACACACTGGAGGAGGGATTTTGGCCCACTCCTCCACACAGATCTTCTCTAGATCAGTCAGGTTTCTGGGCTGTCGCTGAGAAACAGAGTTTGAGCTCCCTCCAAAGATTCTCTATTGGGTTTAGGTCTGGAGACTGGCTAGGCCACGCCAGAACCTTGATATGCTTCTTACAGAGCCACTCCTTGGTTATCCTGGCTGTGTGCTTCGCGTCATTGTCATGTTGGAAGAACCAACCTCGACCCATCTTCAAAGCTCTAACTGAGGGAAGGAGGTTGTTGCCCAAAATCTTGCAATACATGGACCCGGTCATCCTCTCCTTAATACAGTGCAGTCGCCCTGTCCCATGTGCAGAAAAACACCCCCAAAGCATGATGCTACCACCCCCATGCTTCACAGTAGGGATGGTGTTCTTGGGATGGTACTCATCATTCTTCTTCCTCCAAACACGGTTAGTGGAATTATGACCAAAAAGTTATATTTTGGTCTCATCTGACCACATGACTTTCTCCCATGACTCCTCTGGATCATCCAAATGGTCATTGGCAAACTTAAGACGGGCCTTGACATGTGCTGGTTTAAGCAGGGGAACCTTCCGTGCCATGCATGATTTCAAACCATGACGTCTTAGTGTATTACCAACAGTAACCTTGGAAACGTGGTCCCAGCTCTTTTCAGGTCATTGACCAGCTCCTCCTGTGTAGTCCTGGGCTGATTTCTCACCTTTCTTAGGATCATTGAGACCCCACGAGGTGAGATTTTGCATGGAGCCCCAGTCCGAGGGAGATTGACAGTCATGTTTAGCTTCTTCCATTTTCTAATGATTGCTCCAACAGTGGACCTTTTTTCACCAAGCTGCTTGGCAATTTCCCCGTAGCCCTTTCCAGCCTTGTGGAGGTGTACAATTTGTCTCTAGTGTCTTTGGACAGCTCTTTGGTCTTGGCCATGTTAGTAGTTGGATTCTTACTGATTGTATGGGGTGGACAGGTGACTTTATGCAGCTAATGACCTCAAACAGGTGCATCTAATTTAGGATAATAAATGGAGTGGAGGTGGACATTTTAAAGGCAGACTAACAGGTCTTTGAGGGTCAGAATTCTAGCTGATAGACAGGTGTTCAAATACTTCTTTGCAGCTGTATCATACAAATAAATAGTTAAAAAATCATAAATTGTGATTTCTGGAATTTTTTTTTTTGGATTATGTCTCTCACAGTGGACATGCACCTACGATGACAATTTCAGACCCCTCCATGATTTCCAAGTGGGAGAACTTGCAAAATAGCAGGGTGTTCAAATACTTATTTTCCGCACTGTATATAAACATTTTAATTTTTTTTGTAGAGACCCTAGAGAATAAAATGTTGGTTGTTGCAATATTTTATGTCTCACTATTAGCGCAGTGGTCTTTCAAATGCAACTTTTGGGGGGAAAAATAATTTTAATGAATTGGAAAAAAAATTAATTACCAGTAAAGTTAGCCCAAATATTTTTTTTTTTTATAATGTGAAAGATTTTACGCCGTGAGAATCGTGATCTTTTATTCTAAGCAAAACAATTGTGATTCTCATTTTGACCAGAATCCAGCTCTACTGGGTTGTAATGAGTGATTATTTGAATTACTGTTTCCTTT
Organism: Rana kukunoris; assembly: GCA_029574335.1. NCBI lineage: Eukaryota > Metazoa > Chordata > Amphibia > Anura > Ranidae > Rana > Rana kukunoris. The sequence continues at coordinate 98,803,348 of CM056058.1, read as the reverse complement.
CTATCATCTCTGCCCATTTTTTTCCTCTGACCTCAACAAGACGTTTCGTCCCCAAAACTGCCGCTCGCTGGATATTCTCTTTTTCAGACTATTCTCTGTAAACCCTGGAGATAGTTGTGTGTGAAAATCCACGTAGATCAGCAGTATATGAAATATTCAGACCAGCCCGTCTGGCATGAACATTCATGCCATGTTCAACGTCCCTTAAATCCCCATTCCGATGCTCAGTTTAAACTTAAGCAAGTTGTCTTCATCACGTCTATATGCCTAAGGGTCCTTTCACACGTGCGGACCATTCGTCCGTTTTTTCAGACGTCCGTTTACGGACTGCAATGCTTTCCTATGGGATATCGTACGTTAGCGGATGAGCATCCGCTAACGTCCGTTAACATCCGTCTCCGTTAAGCTCCGTTTTTTTTGAACGGAAGAAAACCCTATTTTTCTTCCGTCAGAAAAAAGGAACGGACGAAAAACGGATGTTAGCGGACGATCCGTTTAACATCCGATCCGCTAACATCCGTTTTTCATCAAAATATGTAATAAAAATAAAGTTCTAACAAAAAAAAAAAAGCATGAAAAACGGATCAACTGATGATAAAAACATGATCTAAAAAAGGGTCTTCACGTGTGAAAGGACCCTTAGGGTCCTTTCACACGGAGCGGACCGTTTTTGATCCACCCCGTGTGTGTCCGTCGGCTCAGCGGGGATCATCCGTAAATCCCCACTGACCTGTCGGCGGACAGGGCTGTCCCCGCACACTGTGCAGAGACCGCCCTGTCTCTCCTCCGCTCTCCCCTATGGGGAATCGGATGAATACGGAACGTGTGTCCCTATTCATCCGATCTGATCCTTCAGACGGAAGAAAAATAGGGTTTTCTTCTGTCTGAAAAAACGGATCCTGACAGAGGTGGGTCATTACGGACGGCCGTGATTCCGTAGGGAAGCATTACAAGTCCGTTTACGGACTTGTAATAAACGGACCGTTTGTCCGCACAGGTTAAAGGGGCCTTAATCCATTTAGTTGCTGCCATGTGATTGGCTGATTAGCAATTTGTGTTACCAAGCAATTAAACAGGTGTACCTAATAAAGTGGCCGGTGAGTGTATATTTTTACTGGAGTTCATCTTTAACCACTTGCTTACTGGGCACTTACACCCCCCTCCTGCCCAGGTGAAATTTCAGCTTCCGGCACTGCGTCGCTTTAACTGACAATTGCGCGGTCGTGCGACGTGGCTCCCAAACAAAATTTACGTCCTTTTTTCCCCACAAGTAGAGCTTTCTTTTGGTGGTATTTGATCGCCCTTGCGATTTTTTATTTTTTGCGCTATAAACAAAAAAGAGCGACAATTTTGAAGAAAAATACAATATTTTTTACTTGTTGCTATAATAAATATCCCAATTAAAAAAAAAACCACATTTTTTTTCTCAGTTTAGGGCGATACATATTCTTCTACATATTTTTGGTAAAAAAAAAAAAAAAAAATCGCAATAAGCGACTGGTTTGCGCAAAAGTTATAGCGCTTACAAAATAGGGGAGAGAATTATTATTTTTTATTATTTTTTTTTTTACTAGAAATGGCGGCGATCTGCGATTTTTATTGTTACTGCGACGTTATGGCGGACACATCGGACACTTTTGACACTTTTTTGGCGCCATTCACATTTATACTGCGATCAGTGCTATAAATATGCACTAATTACAGTATAAATGTGACTGGCATTGAAGGGGTTAACACTAGGGGGTGAGGAAGGGGTTAAATGTGTATGCTAGGTGTGTTCTAACTGTAGGGGGAGGGGGGGGGTGACTGGGGGGGTGACCGATCTGTGTCCCTATGTAGGAAGGAACACAGATCGGGCTCCTCCCTTCCAGAGACAGGACATTGTCTCTGTGTGAGCCGGCAATGAGAGATGATCTATGAGAAATCATCTCTCATTCGCCCACAGATCGCATTGCAAACGGCCGCTCTGATTGGCCGTTTGCCGCGATCTGTGATTGGCCGTGTCCAAGGGACACGGACAACACAGGGCTTCCCCGCAGCGCGCTGTACAGCGCGCGCTGGGAACGCCAGAAAGACATGCCGTCAAACGACGGCATGTTGGATATTGAGGCCCGCGCTGTTGCCGTCATCCGACGGTAGCGCGGGCCTCAAGTGGTTAAAATATTGAATTCTATTTAGGAACATACCCTTGATGCTTTTTTGGTCAGTAATTTAATGTGCGCAAATGTCCATGAACATATTGTACAGAACGAGAATGCGAGAATACGTTTTTGCGCAAATGCATGTATGTGTAAACACACGCAAATACATACATACATACATACATAAAAAGTCAGAAAACGGGAGTAACAATTTCCCTTTTGGGATTAATAAAGTATTCTGTGTCTGTGCAAGAGGCCTAAAACCACAAAGCATTTCCTGTGATAAGTAATTAACGGTCATAAAATATAAATAAAATCCCGATCTAGATTTTGACTTTACCAAATCATGTAAACCGTGATAATTCCAACAATGTGCGTGGGAAGTCTAACCACTCACCAGAAAGTGGAAAAAAATCCAGCATGAGATGAACATCACCCAATGTGCATGGGAACAATTCGTCACATAGGCGGATCCCTGGAGAACGTGCACGAAACTCATCGGGAGGGGCCTAGGCGCTGAGGTCATTGCCCCTGCATCCTCGTGGTAGGAACGATGCTTGATTATGTACGTTTTTGGTCTTATTCGTTTGTTTTGTTTTTTGTGCTGCAGCTTTTGTACTTAATTTAACTAATTGCCGACCGCCCGCCGTCATATTACTGCTGGATGGTGGCAATGCTACGTGGGAGCACGTAGCTCTACGTCCTCCCTTTAGCAGCTTGTAGGGCGTGCGCGCCCCCCCGAGTCCCGCGCGCGTGCCTGGCGGGTACGATCGCCGCCGGGCACCCGCGATTGCTCGTTACAGAGCGGGGAACGGGAGGTATGTGTGTAAACACATACCTCTCGTTCCTGTCAGCGGGGGAAACGCTGATCTTCCGTTCATACAATGTATGGACAGAAGATCAGTGATTTCCCCTAGTGAGGCCACCCCCCCCCCCCCCCCCATACAGTTAGAACACACCAGGAACATACTTAACCCCTTCCCCGCCCCCTAGTGTTAACCCCTTCACTGCCAATGGCATTTTTATAGTAATACAATGCATTTTTATAGCATTGATCGCTATAAAAATGCCAATGGTCCCAAAAATGTGTCAAAAGTGTCCGCCATAATATTGCAGTACCGAAATAAAAACGCTGATCGCCGCCATTACTAGTAAAAAAAAATATTAATAAAAATGCCATAAAACTACCCCCTTTTTTGTAAACGCTATAAATTTTGCGCAAACCAATTAATAAACGCTAATTGCGTTTTTTTTTTTGTTTTTTTTTTTACGAAAAATATGTAGAAGAATATGTATCGGCCTAAACTGAGGAAAAAAAAATGTTTTTTTATATATTTTTGGGGATTTTTATTATAGCAAAATGAAAAAAATATTGAATTTTTTTCAAAATAGTCGCTCTATTTTTGTTTATAGCGCAATAAATAAAAACCGCAGAGATGATCAAATACCACCAAAAGAAAGCTCTATTTGTGGGAAAAAAAGGACTCCAATTTTGTTTCGGAGCCACGTCGCACGACCGCGCAATTGTCAGTTAAAGTGCCGAATCACAAAAAGTGCTCTGGTCTTTGCCGAATCGCAAAAAGTGCTCTGGTCTTTGGACAGCAATATGGTCCGGGGCTAAAGTGGTTAAATAAATGACTACTCTTATATGAGCATCATTTTGGGCTCCCATGGGTGAGCTTATTTTGCAGTTCCTGAATTTACTGAGGACCACCTTTCTACCAGGGGACCACCAGTATACCAGGGCGAGATGTCTCTTCACTTTAGGCACTGGGGCGGGAGCCGCGGTGGCGATATAGCGGCGCTATACCGCCGGAATTGCCGCGGGAATCGTCCGCTAGCGGTGCGGGATTTACCCCCACTAGCGGCCGATAAAGGGTTAATACCGCCCACAATGCGCCTCTGCAGAGGCGCATTGCGGGCGGTATTGCCGCGGTTTCCCATTGTTTTAAAAGGGAAGGAGCGGTATACACGCCGCTCCTCTCACCGCTCCAAAGATGCTGCTGACAGGAGATTTTTTTTCTCTCCCGCCAGCGCATCGCCTCAGTGTGAAAGTCCTCCGGCTTTCACATTGAGTAGGCAGTGAAGGAGTTTTTCAGGCGGTATAGCAGCGATACTTTTACCGCCTGAAAAACTCCTCAGTGTGAAAGGGGCCTTAGAGTAATGATCTAAGGCACATTATCATTTGCCATCTGGTGAGTGTATAGATTAGTGAAGGTTCACATGTGTGACGAATTGTTCCCAAGCACATTGGGTGGTGTTTATCTGTTTCTGGATTTCTTCCACGTTCTGGTAAGTGGTTAGACTTCTCACACAGATTGTTGGAATTATCCTGATATAACCTGAAAATTCATATATCGGGACTTTATTTGACCTTTTTATGACTTTTTTGTGATTTTTTTTTTTTCTTTTAAGTCTCGTTTGTTATTTTGATATAAAATAAAAATAAATGTTATGTTATACTTGCCTGCTCGGTTGCAGTGATTTGCGCAGAGCAGCCCAGATTCTTCTCTTCTTGGGTCCCTCTTCTGTGATCCTGGTCCCTCCCTCCTGTTCAGTACCCCCACATCAAGCAGCGTGCTATGGGGGTACCTGAGTGGAGTCACAGCTCTGTGTGTCTATTCAGACATGGGGCCCCGGCCCTGCCCCCCCCTTCCCCTGATTGGGTAGCTGACTTGGACAGCAGGGGAAGTCAATCACGCCACTGCTGTGTCTCAGCCAATCAGGAAGGAGACTCTCGGATGGGCTGAGACACACGTAGACATCGCTGGACAGAGAGGGACCTCCGTAAGTGTTTGGGGGGGGGGGGGGGGGGGCAGCTGCACACACGTTTTTGTATCTTCTTTTTTTTTTGTCTTGCAGTAAAGATCATACCTAGACTTCAGCTTTAATTTGAGAGTTTTGCTTACACACTTAAGGATAGTTGAAAGGCTAAATAAAGACATTGTAACATCCAGATTGCCGCTGTACTTTTGTGCTACAGAACAGCATTGCACCACACATACAAGGCTTCTGTATTTTTCCTCCTCCTTTATCCTTTATTTATAAAATGATGGAAGCAGTTGACAGCCATTTGTTTTCCCTTTTTGTGATAATTCCAGGAACCTGACGCTGAGCTGAAATCCAGAGAAGAAGCAGAAGACCGATATCAGGATGACCAGGAGCAGGAAATTGTATGACTTTACAGTGTTTCTATGGGGGAGAGAAGTTGCAGTAGTCGGGGTAATTACAGGTTGATTTACCTGTCTGACTTGAGATAACTTGCATGTTCACTACATCTCTGGCAACTATGGGCTTGATTTACTAAAACTGGTGAATGCAAAATCTGGTGCATCTGTGCATGGTAGCCAATCGGCTTCAATTAACCTTTGACGAAAACACAACACTTGGAAGCTGATTGGTTTCTATGGAGAGCAGCACCAGATTTTTTTCTCCTCAGTTTTAGTAAATCAAACTGTCTGTGAGAATTTGAGTTCCTGATGGAAATAACAAAGTCAGACAGGACTGAGACAATGGGAGTTATTCACAAAAGGCAAATCCACTTTGCACTACAAGGGGGGGGGGGGGTAGATCTGAAATGAGGGGAAGCTCTGCTGATTGTTTAATCCAGCCATGTGCAAGCTAAAAAAAATGTTTTTATTACCCCTTACAACAGTTTTTTTTAGTTTTGAGTAAATGCGTTTGTCTTTGTGTACATATGTAAATGGGCATGACTTTGTAAAACTAATATAGCTGACTCGTTTCAGGGGTTCTGAACTTTCTTCAGGCCCAGCAAAGTTGTGCTGTATGTACAAGGTTTGTAAAGAGTGGCTCTTCTATGTGGCAGATATCTGTACATAATACAGAACTACAAATCCTTTGGTACATAAATATATGCCATATGAAATATATTTAATCAGATTGGATGGAGTTCTGGTTCAAATCAACTTCTTCACGTACTCCCCTTCCCCCATTACCTTTTTGGCAATGTTCTGCACAATTATCAAAGAAACAGTTAATCCAGCATTGTCCTGCTGTGATATCCTGCACCCCCGTTTACAAGCCGAGTCCCGTGCCGCCATCTTAGTTGCTGATGCCATCAATATCGCTTCTTGGTTCAGGCAGCCTGGCTCCTTGGTGACATAATGAATGCCAGGCCTGCCCTCTTCCCAAGAATAGAGCCTGCAGCATTGTGGCAAATGTGACATGCATATGTTGGAAGGCTGCAAAGCAGAGCTCATTCTTGCCTTAAAGTGATACCAAAGTCTGGGGGTTATTTTTTGTTTAAAAAACAAATGTGTTATACTTTCCTGCTTTGTGTAGTGGTTTTGCACAGAGCAGCCCAGATCCTCTTCTTCTTGGCTCCCCTGACCCCTCCCTCCTGTTGTGTGCCCCCACAGCAAGCAGCTTGCTATGGGGGCAGCCAAGCCGCAGCTCCATGTGTCCTGGCCCCTCCCCTCTCTCCTCATTGGCTCTCACTCACTTTTACAGCAGCGGGAGCCAATGTCGCTTCCCTGCTGTCTCAGACTTGGCTGTCTGGGACTCGCGCTCCTCAGTGGCTAAGATAAAAAAAACTTCTGCCTGTACAATCGCTTTAAAGAGGAACTGCAGTCTGCTCACATAATTTGTAATAAAAACATCTTTTCTATTCTGAAGCTTCCCTCCAACCACTTTGCATATTATTTTATATATACTGTGATTCTGTACTTGCCAAATATGCTGCAGAAATCTCCCTTTACTAAGTCTGGCTGCATCCATTTAAACTGTGGGCAGCTGAAGCTGCTGCCTGTTCACTTCCTGGATTTACAGACACAGTCATACCTCCAGCTCTGCAACTCTCATTAGCCCTCTTATATCCCCCCCCCTTACCTCCCTTCCTGGAAAACTCACAAGTGTGCGAGAGAGCTATGCATGATTTCATAAGCCTAGGCTAATGACCAGACAAAGAGGAAGTGGGCCATATAAGGTATTTACTGGCAGAAACAAAATGTTTTACTATACAAAGTTTAAAACCACAAGGGCAGAACATGTAATAGATGGAAAGTTGAAAAATGACTGAAAGTCCACTTTAAGCAAGATGGTAGCCACGAGGTGGAGCAGGCAAATATAAATACATTTAAATAAGCAAAAAAAAAGTTGCCATTGTGGAGGGGGTGGGGAGGTGGAGCAGTGATGCCTAATGCATCTATCATTCAGATATCGTTGCACAAAGTCGAGGACGTCATATGATGTCCTCGGTAGGCAAGTGGTTAAAGAACTACTTCTCTGGGATCCTAGGACAGCTGACCAGTTGATCTTTGATAAAGGGCAAGAGTGTTTAGATTGGCAGAGCTCCTAGATTAATGGCCCAATCAGAAAACGTCCGAAAAATACAGATTTCGAATCGATCGTACGATAATCTGATTGTTGGTACGCAGCTTTCGAGAGAAGATCACAACAGTTTATCCGATGGGACAAGTGCGGTAATCTTTCTCGTACAATATCAGTTTCTAGGTTTTTATTTTAATCAGTGCAGTACTAAAACACATTTAATTCACTTCTGAATTTTTATTCTATCATATGAGAATTTTCTTAACTAATAAACTCTTCATTTTCCATATGAGACTAGCATGCAAAAAAAAATGGCCGATCATTCAGCTGATAATCTCATCTGTACCAGGCATTACTGTGATCACTTTTTTAATACATTTTCTGGGCATTTGTAAGTCTATACAAAGGACTGTATTGGGGGCATTGTTGTGACTACAGAGGAGTGAATATGAAACCATCTTCCTTGGGTTTTGTTTGTTTTGCTGCTTGATAATTCCCTTATACACGAAGCGGGGTGCATGTGACAAAAGGGGTTCAGCATTGTTCATGTACCGCCAGGGCACCATGAAGTTCAAATACAGTGCCACCCGCAGACATGATGTCTCTAGGTCTCTTTCTTTACATAAAGGAATATGTGTGCCCCCTTCAATAATAAAATTACACAGCCCAGTAGATATAATTAATAATGGTTTTCCTCAGGGCCGTGAATGACTGAAGTGGAAACATTTTCCTGCTTTGTTATGGACTCTCGGCACAATCCATTCACCTCCGATAACCCTTGTGCCTGTCATATTTTCATCATATGGTCCTTTGGGCTGATTCTCTTTGGATTTGAAGGTAAGGCTTCACTGTGCACATTATCATGCATCGCAGCTCCCTCACCTAACAAGTCTTATTCCAAACACGTTGCAGTTTCTGTGTGCGTTCAGAAGTGACGGCGCACATCTGGGCTGATTCCTTGGCTCTGAACGTCTTGCTGTCACCATGAAAAAGAGGAAGGCACCTGCTAGAAAGACCTCGGCCTGCAGGAGGGGATCCTTTGTATCGCAAGGAAGCATAACATGGTGAAACGGCAGACTTGTTAGTCTTCTTCCTCACCTTTTTTTTTTTTATTTTATTTTATTTTACATGTTTTAGTCTATTAAATGGTGGTATCACCAAATGATAAAAAAATTCAGGACCCCAGTGTTTAAAAGTTGAACCCCAACTGGATGACTTTTAGTTTGCTAACACACCGTGCATCATAAATCTATTTTCTTTTTGTATAGAATTATGTTTTTTACCTTTTATTTATTTTTTCACCCTTTGTTACATTTCGGTGCTACTGATCTCCAGGTGTCCCTTTGCTGCCAGTTTCTGTCTACATCACTCCGGTGATGACTGCATGGAATTTCTCAGGGCAGGTTTTCTGATGGTGACAATAGTAGACCATGTCTGTTTAATGTGCATTGAAAACAATGGCCTCCATTGGAAAGCCATGTGACAACAAAGACGCAGGACTGAGATGGCGGGAGTGTGTTGTCCCCTGATAACAGGAGGTGGCTGATCAAGGAGTTTAATGGCAGGACCATCAGGTATTTTCTAAAAAGTGAAAATTTACATTAAAAAGCGTGCAGGCATTAATTGAAAATGGCACCCCGCCTGGATTTCAAACTAATAAAACTGGCCTAAGCAGATTCAACAGCATTGTTGCTGTTATGCAAATGTTTTATTTATTTATTTTTTTAGAAAGTTTGTCTCAAACCACTCCCCCCTTACCACAGATGAGTGTAGGGAGCAGTGACGCAACACTGTTGCATGAAAAGAACGGACATGCAATGTCTGCAAAGCATTGTGTCACGTAGAGACAGATGCCCACATTTTCTGCTAACCCATTTAACTTTGGCATGAAATCTGGTGTATTTTTAATGAATTTTTTTTTTTCTAAACGGTGCAGACATCCCAACCTACAAAAACGAATTTCAGGGAGGTAACCCTTGTGCCAGCGCCTGTCGCTGCTGACTTTTAATAATTGGACACTTGCCTGCCCAGGGATCCAGTGTTGTCCTCACCAGAGCCAAGTCTTCAACTGGCTATCGGTGCAGGCATCTCAAGAAAGAGAAACGGGCAGTGAAGCCTTGTGGCTTCAGAGCCAGTTTCCTACTGCACATATGCGTGCTGTGACGTGTGAATGGTTGCATAGTCTTCTGGAACCTGCGATGTGTCCCAGAAGGTTGCAAGGGGAAGGTGGGGGTTGAACTTCCGGTCAGATGCGTCACAGCAATCTGAGCCAGAAGTGGGAGTGGATACCAGAAAAAAATCAGGTATCCACTCCCCCCTCCTCCCAAAAAAAGTAGCAAATGCGGCAGTGCAAGGGGGGAGGATGCAAATAAGCGAAAGTTCCATTTTGGGTGAAGTTCCACTTTAACCAGGAAGATGATTTAGTCATGCACTTATATTGCAAAAATGTTCGGAATTTACAATCTGCTGTCGCCGTACTCCATGAGTGACAGGCCCAGACAGGAGATTGCCCGGCGCTCGCGGGTGTCTGTGAGCCCACAGCCAAATGCGGGAGACTTGGGATGTCTGAGAGTGCATCAAATATAAAAAAGGACCAGTAAATGTCTATCCACAAGGCATTTCTATCACCGAATTCAGTTTTTTTTCAATCTTTTAAATAAAGCTTTGCATTTTTACCTGTTTCATGCAAGCGTAGTTTTCTAAATCTAAAGCCAGCATTGCTTTTCCAAAAAAGTCCTTTTGAGGAGGCCCATCGCTGTGTAGTATGAAGGGCTAGATCAAAGAATTTGCCAGGAAATGTTTGCCTGAGCCAAGTTACCTTCATGAATCCAAGCCCAGGAAGATTAGGACTGCACTCTGGTATTTTGCTCAGTGGAGGGAACAGCTGTGCAGCCTTGAATATCTGGGAGGGTTTAATAGAGCTATTGCTCCTAGATCTGCTGCTTCAGCTACCAAATGTTAACTGTTTTGTCTCTCTGGAGGCCTCACTCTCTCTTTAAGATTTTTTTTTTTTTAAGGGCATATCCACATAAATGGTGTGACAAATGGAGAAAGCAGTTAAAATGTTTCCCTATTTCCAGCTGTCAAAATTAACCCATGCATTTAGTCTCCTTATTGCTGGATTGTACAGCAAAAGGTGGTTGACAACATTTTCTGAAGACCATAGACTAGACTTTGTGCCACTGCTCCGCCTCCTTCCTATTCTGGGCTTCTAGGTCACATTGGTAACACTCGCGCTTTGCGATCACCCTCTCTAAGCATACAAAATACCTCCTTTTTCTGACTGAAAGTCTGCATCCATATATGAGCCAACTCTGCAACAAAAACTATTTCAAGTGATTAAACAAACTGGATAAAAAAGATTTGAAGCATACGCTTTACAAATGGCTGCTATATGTAGGCGGAATCTGTACATAAATGTATATATAAAAAGTACATCCACCATATAAATTGTCCAATTCATGGGTTGTGTATGACCCCAGTGTGCTGCAATATAAATTTCAGACTCAAGGACAGCCCCCAAAGGCAAACCACTCTTGGGATACAAAGAATCACTTAAGAAAAGGGTCTATGGCTAGGTTCACACTGTGGCCATCCCTACTGCCCCTGCCAAGCTTTTGTTGTGGAGTGGTCCCATTGACTTCAATTAGTGAGTTTGTCAATCAGCACTGCTTCTAAAACTCTCTGCTGAGTTGTTACAGCAAATTATACTCGAGTGACCATCATGTCCCTTTGTGGGGATGGTAAAAATGTGGTTGAACTCTGTGAACAAAGCCCTAAGTGCCAAATATGTGCCAATAACCACATAACTCATTAAGTGCTCCACGTGAATCCTAGTATTGAGAGGCACAGGAAAAAGATGATGTTCATTGTGTAAAAATAACTTTTTATTGAAAATATTAAACTAGCAACAAAACTCGCACTATATAGTGCTCTGAAATAGAATGGTACGTAAATGTATGGGATGCTGTACCGGAAGCACTTCCCGCATCTGTGTGTGCAGCCGCCCCAATGCGTTTTGTCTCTCCAGACCTCCTTGGGGGTGGCCATGAGCACTCTGGCTGTGCTTCAACGCTCTGTCCCTTCATTCTCCAGTGTAGAGTATGGTGGCTACATCACCAGCGGCCATTTTTTAAAGTACCCTTATGGCACCATAATGGGGCAAATTGGCCCTGTATAAAGAATGACCTACATATACGTTCTAGCTTGGTAAGGGAAAGCTGTGTTTCCTCTATGAAATCAATGAATGTGGGTGTCTGTTCTCTAGTTGTAGATCTTTCATTTTCTTAGGGCAGTTTCTTCTTCCCAGAAGACTTGTGTAAAAGGCTTTTGAAGCAATTTGCAGAAACAGACTGATTATAATAAAATATTAGCCAAGCTAACGAAGTTACATACCTTATATTTAACTGTCATATCCTGTTTTTGCATAACCGCATTGCTGGACTGTGGCTGATGATTCAGTCATGGGGCACGGCTTTTGCATTTATCGGGTCTTTCTCTGTATACAGTGTGCACAACAAAGTGTGGTTTCAAGGGAAATCTTTTCATAGAGAAGGCTTCTTAAAGCGAAAGATTCATGGGTTTTGAAATAAATAAATATATATTTTAGATTATATTTAATAATTTACTGAATTTTGTTTGTTTTACATAGAAAATTTAAGGCAGAATATAGGTTGTTCAAACGGCTTTTTACATGTCCTTTAGCCTGAAAATAAAGAAAAAATCAGCTCACTTTGTATGGTGTGAACAGGGCACTTAGAAAACCTTTGTTTTCTGTGCGTTCTGCTCGCACCTTGCATGTGTAGTGGTGTGCAGGAAAAAACTTGGCTCAATGGACATTATGTGAAAAAACCCTCATAAAAAAGCACAATATCTGCATGCTATAAGCACCCTTTGTATAACTGATCAGACATACCTGCTAGGAAAGGAGCTAAGCCATTAAATTTAATGTAAAGTGATTTATAAACTTCTTTTTTTATTTTTATAGTTTAAAAAAATAAAAACGTGAGCACCCAGTTCGTTTTGCTCCCTCATCACAGCATTTGACAGCAGCGGCAGCCAATAGCTGCCGCTGCTATCAATCTGCCCAATGGGGTGGGAGACAGCGTTGAGAGCAGCTGCTCTTGTGCAGCTTGCTGGGTCTGATTTGGACTCTGGTAAGACTAGGGGGGGGGGGGGCTGGGGGCTTCTGCACCACAGAAGGATTTTTACCTTCATACATAGAATGCATTAAGGTAAAAAAAAATTGAGGCTATATATATATTATTGCAGCGCACCAGTCCTATGTGGTGTCTACATCAGTTTTCTTTATTGTACATGGTGATCCTGCCACCAGGGTGACAATACTTGTTCAAAGGATGCTATGAGCTTAATTGATTTATTCTAGTGTCAACAGGTCTACAGTGCCTTGAAAGTATTTATACCCCTTGAAATTTTCCACATTTTGTCATGTTGCAACCAAAGACGTAAATGTATTTTATTGGGATTTTATGTGATAGACCAACACAAAGCGGCACATAATTGTGAAGTTGAAAATGATAAATGGTTTTCAATTATTTTTTTCTAAATATCTGAAAAGTGTGGCGTGCATTTGTATTCAGACCCCCCCCCCTTACTCTGATGCACCTAACTAAAATCTAGTGCAACTAATTGCCTTCAGAAGACACCTAATTAACCACTTAAGGACCCCCGCACGCACATATACGGCCACAGAATGGCACGTACAGGCACAAGGGCGTAAATTTACGTCCCCGCCTGAGTGCGGTTCGGGGGTCCCATCGGGACCCCCTCCGCGGCGTGCGGGGGTCCCCCTACCTTTGGGAGCGATCCGGGATCTGCGGGCGGATGTCCGTGATATCCGCCCCCCCCGCGATCGCTCCCAGCCAATGGGAGCGCGCTCCCAACCTGTCACTTCCTCCTCCTGTGTTTACACAGGAAGGAGGAAATGATGTATTCTCTCATCGCAGCGCTGTTTCCCAGCGCTGCTGATGAGAGAAGACATCACAAGTAAGTGTGCACCAACACAACACTGACACACACTCACATAGGCATATTAACCCCTTGTGATCGCCCCCCCCCACCCCCCTGTCACAGTGTCACTGAATGCAGTGATTTAATCACTGCATTTAGTGTCAGTGTGACAGGCAGTGTAAAAAACAGTTAGTGTTAGGTTCAGGATAGCCCCCCCACCCCCCTAATAAAGTTTTAACCCCCTGATCACCGCCCTAGTTAACCCTTTCACTCCCTATTGCCAGCGATCATTTTTCTGATCGCTGTATTAGTGCCGCTGTTCCCGCTAGGTAGCTATTTTTTTTTATTGCGATTTTTTTTTTTTTACTAAAGACATGTGGCTAAATAAATTTTGGCCTAAATGTTTGACTCAAATTTAGTTTATTTGATTTTTTTTTTAACAAAAAGTAAAAAATAGTGTTTTTTTTTTCAAAAATGTCGCTCTATTTTTGTATATAGCGCAAAAAATAAAAATCGCAGAGGTGATCAAATACCACCAAAAGAAAGCTCTATTTGTGGGAAGAAAAGGACGCAAATTTTGTTTGGGAGCCACGTCGCACGACCGCGCAATTGTCTGTTAAAGCGACGCAGTGCCGAATCGCAAAAACACCTTGGGTCATTTACCAGCGTATTGGTCCGGGTCTTAAGTGGTTAATAAATGGAGTCCACCTGTGTAATGTAATCTCTGTATAAATACAGCTGTTGTGTGAAGCCCTCAGGTTTGTTAGTGGACATTTGGTAAACAAACTGCATCACGAAGGCCAAGGAATACAACAGACAGTTCAGGGAGAAAGTTGTGGAGAAGTTTAAAGCAGGGTTAGGTTATAAAAAAAAAAAAAAAATCCCACAGAGCATTGTTGAATCCATCATCTGAAAATGGAAAGAGTATGGCCGTCTACCAAAACTGACAGGCCGAGCAAGAAGAGCATTAATCGGAGATTAGATTATTATGCCTCATACACATAGTCAGAATTTCGGACAAGTCAGAAGGCTGGCCGGAGGCCGGCCTGTATTTGTGGGAGGAGTCTGAGAGTACTTAAGACTCCCTCCCTGTCGGTGCTGGGTCGGCGTAGGGTTCTGGGTTGGGGGGGCGCGGCCGATGCATGTCACTTCCGGCTTCCTGGAGAGGGCGGTCAGCAGCAGCTGTCTCAGGTGTTTTCCACCCACGTTGCGAGGGTCTGATTCAGCGGTCCTCACAAGCTGTTCAGGGGGTGGGGGGAGTCGCTCGTAGTCCGGTTCTCATACCGGGTCCATGGGGGGGGTGCTCGCATTCCGGTCCGCACGTGGGGGATTCACCGCATGGCTCCCGTGTTTTCACCTGGTCCAGGCGGGCGCCCCCTCCCAACCCCCACTCGCCTGTCTCCGCCGGGTTCACGCCGGCAGCAGCAGCATGGCCGCCCATTTGTGTCTCTTCCTCCCGGGGCTCTCACCAGTTCACGCCGGGGGGAGGGGGGATGCCCGCCCACCCGCTGTAGTTCTCCCTCCTGCATGGAGGGAGCCGCTGCCCGCCCGTTCCCCTTGTTCTCGCTGGGGAATGGGGGCGGGAGGGAGCCGCCCGCCGCTTTCCCCGGTGTACACGCCGGGGGGAGGGGGGGAGGCCCGTCAGCTGTACTTCTCCCTCCTGCTGGAGGGAGCCGCCTGCTGCTTCCCCCGGTGTTCACGCCGGGGGGGGGGGGGGAATGCCCGCCCACTATGTTTCTTCCTCCAGCAGCAGCATGGGGGGGGGGGGCTGTATGAGGAGCGGTTCATGCATGGGTCTTGCTGGGGGGGTGTCCGCCATTTTTTTCCAGGGGTCGCATGCTGGCTACTTGGGGGGGGGGGGGCTGCCCTCCCGCATCTCTGGGGTCATGCTAGCGGCATTGGGGGGGGCTGCTGTCTACCTTTTACTGAGGTCAGGGGAGTTCTGCCCCTGTGTTTGTGTCATAGCGTTTCTGCCCCTGCGTTTCTGTCATAGCGTTTTTTTCTGCCCCATGGTTTCTGTCATAGCGTTTTCTGGCCCCAGGTTTTCTGTCATAGCGTTTCTGCCCCTACTTTTCTGTCATAGCGTTTTTTCGGCCCCATGGTTTCCGTCATAGCGTTTCTGTCCTCAGGTTTCTGTCATAGCGTTTTCTGGCCCCAGGTTTTCTGTCATAGCGTTTCTGCCCCTACTTTCTGTCATGGTGTTTCTGCCCCCAGGTTTTCTGTCATAGCGTTCTGCCCCCACGTTGCTGTCATAGCGGTTCTGCCCCCACGTTTGCTGTCATAGCGTTTCTGCCCCCAGGTTTCTGTCATAGCGTTGCTGCCCCACGTTTTTTTGTCATAGCGTTTCTGCCCCCAGGTTTCTGTCATAGCGTTGCTGCCCCACGTTTTCTGTCATAGCGTTTCTGCCCTCATGTTTCTGTCATGGCGTTTCTGCCCCCAGGTTTCTGTCATAGCGTTGCTGCCCCACGTTTTCTGTCATAGCGTTTCTGCCCCACGTTTCTGCCCCACGTTTCTGTCATAGCGTTTCTGCCCCCAGGTTTTCTGTCATAGCGTTTCTGCCCCCAGGTTTCTGTCATAGCATTGCTGCCCCACGTTTTCTGTCATAGCGTTGCTGCCCCACGTTTTCTGTCATAGCGTTGCTGCCCCACGTTGTCTGTCATAGCGTTGCTGCCCCACGTTGTCTGTCATAGCGTTTCTGCCCCACGTTGTCTGTCATAGCGTTTCTGCCCCAGGTTTTCTGTCATAGCGTTTCTGCCCCAGGTTTTCTGTCATAGCGTTTCTGCCCCAGGTTTTCTGTCATAGCGTTTCTGCCCCAGGTTTTCTGTCATAGCGTTTCTGCCCCACGTTTTCTGTCATAGCGTTTCTGCCCCACGTTTTCTGTCATAGCGTTTCTGCCCCACGTTTTCTGTCATAGCGTTTCTGCCCCACGTTTTCTGTCATAGCGTTTCTGCCCCACGTTTTCTGTCATAGCGTTTCTGCCCCACGTTTTCTGTCATAGCGTTTCTGCCCCACGTTTTCTGTCATAGCGTTTCTGCCCCACGTTGTCTGTCATAGCGTTCTGCCCCACGTTTTCTGTCATAGCGTTTCTGCCCCACGTTGTCTGTCATAGCGTTTCTGCCCCACGTTTTCTGTCATAGCGTTTCTGCCCCAGGTTTTCGGTCATAGCGTTTCTGCCCCAGGTTTTCGGTCATAGCGTTTCTGCCCCAGGTTTTCTGTCATAGCGTTTCTGCCCCAGTTTTTCTGTCATAGCGTTTCTGCCCCACGTTTTCTGTCATAGTGTTTCTGCCCCACGTTTTCTGTCATAGTGTTTCTGCCCCACGTTTTCTGTCATAGCGTTTCTGCCCCACGTTTTCTGTCATAGCGTTTCTGCCCCAGGTTTTCTGTCATAGCGTTTCTGTCCCAGGTTTCTGTCATAGCGTTTCTGCCCCAGGTTTTCTGTCATAGCATTTCTGCTCCAGGTTTTCCGTCATAGCGTTTCTGCTCCAGGTTTTCCGTCATAGCGTTGTCTTCCATCGTTTTTTCGGCCCACGTTTTCTGCCTGGGCACTACGGCCCCCACGTTTTCTGCCTGGGCGCTACGGCCCCCACGTTTTCTGTCTGGGCGCTACGGCCCCCACGTTTTCTGTCTGGGCACTACGGCCCCCACGTTTTCTGTCTGGGCACTACGGCCCCTAAGTTTTGTCATTTCTGTCTGTCATTGTATTTCTGCCTCGGCATTTCAGGCTCAGTGTTGCTCTCATACCATTATGCTCCAGGTTTGTTTATTTGGTATTTTTGCTTCATCGTTGCTCTCATACCTTTTCTGCCCCAGGTTCTGTCCTATAGTTTTGCCTTAGCTTTAAGGTTCAGCGGGTCTCCCATACCATTTCTGCCCCAGGTTTTGCATTAAGTTTCAGTCTCAGCAGTTCGGCTGCCCCCACGATTTTGTCCCCCTCAAGTTCTGTCGCAGCATTGCTGCCCCCACGATTTCTGGCATGGCTTGGCTGCCCCCACGAATTCTGTCTGTGTTGGTTTGTCTTGGCGTTGTCTTCGTGGTTACCATGTCTCATTGTACTTTGTCCACGTTGCATCTGGGTTGGTTAGCTAGTGTTCACATCTCAGGATCTGTCACGTCTACAGATTCATACGGGCTGAGGTTTCGTTTTTAATTGATTGTTGACCACAATCTTCTCGCCTGTTTACATACGTCATACGTTGCACGTGCATTCATTACACCTACACGATTACCCACAGCAGTCCGTGGGTACACCGACCATGAGTGTTCAGTTTTGCCTGTCTCTGCGCGGCAGGTTACTCAGGCTCACGTGCCAGTCACACTGGGTTGGGGTGTCATCGGGTGCTTTCATGCGCAGCGGTCTTAGGTAGGCACAGAGGGCGTTGTTGTTTCATGTGTGTTTTCTGTCTTGTCTAGGTTGTGTCAGCGCACCCCCAGTTCCTGCTCTTCCATTCCTACCGGCCACGTCATCATTTTCGGGTCCGTTCTCTGACATCCCTACTGTGGGTACTTTCAGACCAGCTTTCGGGGCTCATCGCTGCATCATCAGGTTTCATAGTGTTGTGGCTTTAGCTGGCAGTCATGCTTTCGTGTCAAGTTTCTGGAGGCAGCTTTTCCAGGGGTGGTTGGTCTGGTTTCTCTACCTTCATGCTGAAGGTGGGGGGTTGGGCCTCTTGGGTACCTAGTGGCGAGTTTGGTAGCATTGCTGGCATGGGCTGCTCTCTCCTGCAAACTTGTCATTAGGTACTTGTCTGTAGTCTGGCGTTCAGCACTTGGGCAGTTGGGGGGGGGGGGGACTGGGATTTGGGTTAGCTTCCATGCCGTTATCTACTTTCCTTATGCTCAATTTTGGCGTGCTTCTGCCTGTAACCTGCTAACCAAGTCTATCAGGTAAGAACGGGTTCTGTGTGTCGGTATGGTGCCATGGTAAGTTGGTGTTACCTTAGCGCAAGGGCTTCGTCCTTCTGCTCCGTCATCATGTCCATCAGGTATCCAGCACTTTAGGCTCCTGCTAGTTGTCAGGTTTTTGCTACTCACCCGCTCACTTTCCTCTCAGTATGGGTAGGCCAGGGGTTGGGGGGTTTCCTCACGGGGCTACGTCTGGTGTCCGGTTGTAGGTTTCGTGGTAAGGAATTATTGCGGGGGCTTTTCGGGCCGGCTCTGGTTTCAGTTGCCCACAAGTGTCCACCTATCATAAGCGTGTCAGGCTCTCCATATGGATTGTCGCAGGCTCGAACCAATCTTTCTCGGGGCTTTGGTCGTGTTCAGGCCTGCTCACGCATTTGGCAGGGGCTTCCTTCTATCACAGGTCACGAGTCGGTGGCTTCTCCAGTCATAACGGCTACTTATCAGGTATACTTACGATTGCCATCCGGGCGCGGGCTGCTTTGCTTCTTGGTCACTTATCTACCCCTCTTCACCTACATATGTGTCTTTTGCCCTCTTTCAGGCGTACCTACCAGCCGGCCAAAGGCACACTCCAGGCCTTGGTTATTAGGGTCAACGCATTCCTTACTCGAAGACTCTGATTACAAGTCAGAAGGCTGGCCGGAGGCCGGCCTGTATTTGTGGGAGGAGTCTGAGAGTACTTAAGACTCCCTCCCTGTCGGTGCTGGGTCGGCGTAGGGTTCTGGGTTCCCACCCACCCATTCCCCCAGCTTTCATACATTCTCATTGTACTTTTTCTTGTTCAGGGTATGCCCTCTTTCAGGCGTACCTACCAGCCGGCCAAAGGCACACTCCAGGCCTTGGTTATTAGGGTCAACGCATTCCTTACTCGAAGACTCTGATTACAAATGTTTGATGGGAGCTTGTTGTCAGAAAATCCAACCATGTATGCTCCATCGGACGTTTGCTGTCAGAATTTCCAACAACAAAACTTTGAGGCTGGGTTCACACCTATGCGAATTGAGTGCGGCTTAATCCGCATCTAATACGCAGAACATTTCTAAATACATTGTTTTCAATGAGGCTGGTTCACATATGTGCGATGCATTCGCACTGCGCATTGCAGAAAAAACGTGTGCGGATTTTATGCCTTGCGGTGCTGCTCAGGTGCGAATTCAATCCCATTATCTTCTATGGGTACGCAGCTGATTCGCAGATGTGTTCATTTCTCTTCAGGAATTTCTGTCATTCAGCTCAATACATTTCTCCCCCACTCTCTTCTCACCCGGAACTTCTCCCAGGTCTCCAAATTCGCAGCTTAAAACGGAGCTAATCTGCTGAACACTTCTCTTATCTATCTGCAGAGATAAGAGAGCTGAAATTCACACCGCACTAGTGTGAACCCAGCCTCAGAGCTGGTTCCAAGCGTGTGTACACAATTTCGACGCGCAAAATTCCATGCATGGTCAGAATTAAGCAGACGAGCCGCACTGGCTATTAAACCTTATTTTTCTTGGCTTGTTGTACATCACTGCATTCTTGATGTTTGGAATTTCTGACATTTGTGTGACGATGTGTGTGCAAGACAAATTTGAACCAAAAACATGGTTTTGTTATCGGAATGTCCGATCGACTGTACTCGGCATTGGTTGTGCACTCCACAAATCTGGCCTTTATAGTGCAGAGGCAAAAAGAAAGCCATTGTTTAAAGCCATAAGAAGTGCAGTTTGCAGGAAGCCATGTTAGGGACACAGCAAACATTTAAAAGAAGGTTCTCTGGTCAGATGAGACCAAAATTGAACTTTTTGGCCTAAAAGAAAAACTTTGTGTGGCAGAAAACACACTGCACATCACCCTGAACATACCATTCCCACTGTGAAAGATGGTGGTGGCAGCATCATGTTGTTGGGATGCTTTTCTTCAGCAGGGACAGGAAAGCTGGTCAGAGTTGATGGGAAGATGGATGGAGCCAAGTACAGGGCAATCTGTACTGGGGCGGAGGTTCCCCTTTCAGTAGGATGATGACCCTAAAAATACAGCCAAAGCTACAATGGAAGGGTTTAGATCGAAGCATATTCATGCGTTAAGCCCCATACACACTATCAGTTTTCCTGACGGTTTTCTCTTCAAGTTTACCAAAACCATGTAGTACAAGGGCCTGCCTGATTGCATACAAATTGAAACTCTTGAGGTATGACCTCATATTAGATGGTTTTGGTAAACCTGAAGAGAAAACCATCAGGAAAACTGATAGTGTGTATGGGGCTTTAGAATGGCCCAGTCAAAGTCCAGACCTAAATCCAATTGAGAGTTTGTGGCAAGACCTGAAAATTGCTGTTCAGACACACTCCATCCGATCTGACAGATTGAGCAGAAGAATGGGCAAACATTTCCCCCTCCTAGACGTGCAAAGCTGGTAGAGACGTACCCAAAAAGACTTGCAGCTGTAATTGCTGCAAAGGCAGTTCTACAAAGTATTGACTCAAGGGGGCTGAATACAAATGCACACCACATTTTTCACATATTTATTTGTATAAAAAAAATGAAAACCATTTATAATTTTTCCTTCCAATTATGTGCCACTTGTGTTGGTCTATCACAGGGGTCTCCAAACTTTTCAAACAAAGGGCCAGTTTAATGTTCTTCAGCCTTTAGAAGGTCCGGATTGTGGCCAGCGGGGGCAGAAAAAGCCCCGGACCCAGCATTGGTGAGAATAAAATATGGCCTCATAGTTTGCGATCAGTAGGATAAGGAGTAGTGCCCCTATTAGTAGGAGTAATGGTATCTCATCATTGGTATCGGTGGAAGAAAAAGTGCCCCCTTGTTGGAGTCAGTGGGAAGAATAGTGGCTTATATCAGTGGGAGGAATAAAGCTGAGGGCTGGATAAAGGCTAGCAAAGGGCCGCAGTTTGGAGACCCCTGGTCTATCACATAAAAATCCAACAAAACACATTTAAGTTTTTGGTTGTAACATGACAAAATGTGGAACATTTCAATGGGTACGAATACTTTTTCAAGGCACTGTAACAAAATAAGAGAAGTTCATCATGTTGGGCTCATTAATTTTGGCAGCAAATTTCGATTTAGTTTAAATCTTATGCCGCGTACACACGATCATTTTTCGGGTTGAAAAAACTACGTTTTCAGCCTCTAGAAAAAAATGTTTTTTTCAACTTCATCATTAAAACGACCTTGCCTACACACAATAGTGGGGGAAAAAATGCTCTAGCAAAGCGTGGTGACGTACAACACGTACGACGGCACTATACAGGGGAAGTTCCATTCGGATAGTGCCACCCTTGGGGCTGCTTTAGCTGATTTTGTGTTAGTAAAAGATGATTCGCGCTTTTCTGTCTGTTACAGTGTGATGTAACATTCCGAACGCTAGTTTTACCAGAACGAGCGCTCCCGTCTCATAACTTGCTTCTGAGCATGCGCAGGTTTTTCACGTCGTTAAAGCCCACACGCGATCATTTTTTACAACCCGAAAACGACATTGTTTAAAACATCGTGAAAAAATAGAGCATATTCGTTTTTTTTTTTTTGTTTTTCAGAACCCGAAAAATACTCCTGAAGCCCACACACGATCGTTTTAAATTACATTTTTAAAAAAACATTGTTTTTTACAACCCGAAAAATGATCGTGTGTACGCGGCATTAGTCTTGGGACTAAAATGGCATTTTAGTTTTAGTCCCATTTTTTTAGTCTCCTGCAATTTTTTTTCGTATTTAGTCTACTAAATCTTCAGGACATTTTAGTCGACTAAAACTAATTTTAGTCATCTAAAATCGAATTGGTGTAGTTAAATTGTAATGCATTATTTTGGCGTTTCTCTACAATTTCCAAATTCATTATATACTGCTGGAGTAAAAAATTGAATGTTATTTCACTTATTTGTTATTGAGGTATGAACATGCACTATAGACCAGTGTTAATTTTGACGTCAAATTTCAATTTGGTTTTAGTTTTTTTGACTAAAATGCCATTTGAATTTTAGACGTATTTTAGTCCTCTCAATTGTTTTAGTTGACTAAAGTGGTATTAAGTTAGTCGACTAAAATATTTTAGTCGACAAAATGAACACTGGTTGGGATCAGTGGTTACACAATGGCATACATTCCCAGTTGTAGGTATGTGTTTAGCAGTAAGAAATGGCGGGCGGGTGTATAGTTACAAAGCACATTTCTGGGTCATCTCCCTTCATGCTAAAATAGTCTGCAGTTGTTTGCTGTTCTGAGATTTTTGCATGGAGGGAGGGCCTTATCCTTTCAGAGTATTACATCTCTAGCATTAAAGGGTTCTTTATTACGTTGTTTTAGGCTCTGTATAATAGAGGAACAAGACTTTTGTCTTCATTCTAAGCTCTAAGCACAATTTTCTCCGATTACGCACTCTTGTAATTGATGGAAGCACAGCCATCAAATTGTTTGCACTCCCCCTGCAAGTGGTTCAGTTCTGTCAGAACTCATTTACGTCTTTTCTTTTATTTTGGGTCTTGGGAGGCATGCAACTATTTTTGACTGGCGTTCTGGATGAGGCTTGTTGCACAGTATTATAAGCACATACAAAGTAACCTCTCCAGGATGCTGCTGTTATATGCTATTATATTGTGCATCTAAATATATGCCTGACCCCATGAAAAGTGAATATTGCACTATAATTGTTTAGGAAATGCTGTTAAAATGCTGAATTGTCACGGAATGAACAATGAAGCATTCAGAGATGTTTAAAATGCCAGCTGGCCCTGCTGTCTTTCTGCCCTCAGCTCGTTCTGTTGCATGTGTAATTGTAGCCATATAGTCCAGCAAATGGCCTAATACAAAATACAATATTGTCCTCATCTATCCGAATTCTAGATGAGCGCTTTGTAATGGACTGTGACAAATTGCATAGCTTTGTCAGTGCTGAAGCTGATATTTATCAGGATGTTATTCATAAAGGTTTAAAAGCTCACAGAATAGAAACTGTGAATGTTTTAGTTTCATTCGCAGATGAGAACGTTAACCTACTTTAAGGGGCCCCTTTCACACTGGGGCAGGAGGTGCGATGGAGGTAAAGCGCCGCTATTTTTAGCGGCGCTTTACCGCTAATTTTGCTGAGCTTTTCGGCTGCTGGCGGGGGGCGGTTTTACCCCCTGCTAGCGGCCAAAAAAGGGTTAAAACTGCCCGCAATGCACCTCTGCAGAGGCGCATTGCCGGCAGGAAAGCCGCGGTGTCCCATAAATTTCAATGGGAAGGAGCGGTATACAAACCACTCCAAAGATGCAGTGGCTTTCACACTGGAGAGACAGCAGCAGCTGTTTAGGGTCGGTTTGCAGGCTCTATTTTTTGCGGTGCAAGGAGTGGTCACTTTATTATTGGTGTCAGTGGGAGAAATGGTGCCTCATTGTTGGCGTCAATGGGAGGAATTCTGCCCCATTGCTGGTGTCAGTGGGAGGTGTGGTGCCTCATTGTTGGTTTGAGTGGAAAGAATGGTGCCTCATATCGGGGTGAAGAATAGTCCCCCCAAGGGCTGGATAAAGGCAAGCAGAGATCTGCATTTGTCCACAGGCCACAGTTCAGAGACCACAGTTTTAGGCTATTGGTTCTTCTGGTTAAATGTTCTTAAAGTGGTAGTTAACTCTCTATTTGAACTTTACCTACAGGTAAGCCTCATTTATAGGCTTACCTGTTGGTACATGTGAACACACTATTTGGGAGCCCATGACGTCACTCGTGTATGCGCAGTGACACATTTATTTCAGGGCACAGTGTGCCGTGGAATGCAGAGCACTGTGACGTCACCAAGGCCCAACCATTCAAGCAGCCAAAGCCTGCGAACATGGAAGGAAGACTGGGTAAAGCATACTAGCTCATTATGGCATAAACCTGCAGGAGGCCAAGATATTTTATTTTTGACCAGTTTACTACCCCTTTTAAAGCTGCTTCTTACTTTTTTTTTTCTTGGGATTTTGTGTACTTGCAGTATTGGGGATTATGTGTCCTGCAAAAGACTTTAAATATCAGAAAATAACATTTTGTACATTAAAAACATTTGCAAGGGTATGGGTCACACCTATTGCATTAACGGTCATACATTTTCACAATCCATTTTATATATATTTATATATAATATCTATATATATATATATATATATATATATATACACACACACACACACACACACACACACACACACACACACACACACACACACACAGTACAGACCAAAAGTTTGGACACACCTTCTCATTCCAAGAGTTTTCTTTATTTTCATGAGTCACACTGAAGGCATCAAAACTAACTCAGGTTTTTCAAAGTGGCCACCTTTTGCAGCAGACACATCTCTAGAAGAGGAGACTGTGTGAATCAGGCCTTCATGGTAGAATATCTGCTAGGAAACCACTGCTAAAGAAAGACAACAAACAGAAGAGACTTGTTTGGGCTAAAAGAACACAAGGAATGGACATTAGACCAGTGGAAATCTGTGCTTTGGTCTGATGAGTCCAAATTTGAGATCTTTTGTTCCAACCAACCGTGTCTTTGTGCGACGCAGAAAAGGTGAATGGATGGACTCTACATGCCTGGTTCCCACTGTGAAGCATGGAGGAGGAGGTGTGATGGTGTGGGGGTGCTTTGCTGGTGACACTGTTGGGGATTTATTCAAAATTGAAGGCATACTAAACCAGCATGGCTACCACAGCATCTTGCAGCGGCATGCTATTCCATCCGGTTTGCGTTTAGTTGGACCATCATTTATTTTTCAACAGGACAATGACCCCAAACACACCTCCAGGCTGTGTAAGGGCTATTTGACTAAGAAGGAGAGTGATGGGTGCTGCGCCAGGTGACCTGGCCTCCAGAGTCACCGGACCTGAACCCAATCGAGATTTGGGGTGAGCTGGACCGCAGAGTGAAGGCAAAGGGGACAACAAGTGCCAAGCATCTCTGGGAACTCCTTCAAGACTGTTGGAAGACCATTTCAGGTGACTACCTCTTGAAGCTCATCAAGAGAATGCCAAGAGTGTGCAAAGCAATAATCAAAGCAAAAGGTGGCTACTTTGAAGAACCTAGAATATGACATATTTTCAGTTGTTTCACACTTTTTTGTTATGTATATAATTCCACATGTGTTAATTCATAGTTTTTATGCCTTCAGTGTGAATCTACAATGTTCATAGTCATAAAAATAAAGAAAACTCTTGGAATGAGAAGGTGTGTCCAAACTTTTGGTCTGTGCTATGTATGTATGTATGTATGTGTGTGTGTGTGTGTGTATATATGTGTATGTGTGTGTGTGTGTGTATATATATATATAATATATATATATATATTATATATATATATATATATATTATTCATTTGGCATAACTGGGCAAAATAAGCAATATGCACAGTATCTCATAAAAGTGAGTACCCCCTCACATTTTTGTAAATATTTTTATATCTTTTTCTTTTCATGTGTCAAACCTGAAGAAATTAGACTTTGCTTGTATAACCAGTATACATTTTCTGTCCCCTTAAAATAACTCAACACACAGCCATTAATGTCTAAACCGCTGGCAACAAATGAGTACACCCCTAGGTGAAAATGTCTAAAAATTACCCATTTTCCCTTCCTGGTGTTATGTGACTAGTTAGTGTTACAATGTCTTGGGGTTGAATGGGGAGCCAGTGTGTTAAATTTGGCGTTTTCGCTCTCAGTCTCTCATACTGGAAGTTCAACATATGCACCTCCTCCATGGCAAAGAACTCTCTAAGGTTGAAGGGGTCGGGGATCAGCCTGTCAGTGCTCAGACCATACGCTGCACACCGCATCAAATTGGTCTGTGTGGCTGTCCCAGAAGGAAGCCTCTTCTAAAAGATGATGCACAAGAAAGCCTGCAAACGGTTAAGGACATGGATTGCTGGAACCATGTCCTGTGGTCTGATGAGACCAAGACAAACTTATTTGGTTCAGATGGTGTCAAGCGTGTGTAGCGGCAACCAGGTGAGGAGTACAAAGACAAGTGTGTCTTGCCTACAGTCAAGCATGGTGGTGGGAGTGTCATGGGGGGGAGGTTCATAAGTGCTGCTGGCACTGAGTAGCTACAGTTCATTAAGTACTGTGACATACTGAAGCAGAGCATCATCCCCTCTCATCAGGAACTGGGCCACAGGGCAGTATTCCAACATATCGACCCCAAACCCACCTCCAAGATGAAAAAAGGTGAGGGTAAAGGTGATGGACTGGCCAAGCATGTCTCCAGACCTAAACCCTATTGAGCATCTGTGGGGCATTCTCAAACGGATGATGGAGGAGCGCAATGTCTCTAACATCCACCAGCTTTGTGATGTCGTCAGGGAGGAGTGGAAGAGGACTTCAGTGACAACCTGTAAGCTCTGGTGAACTCCATGCCCAAGAGAGTTAAGCCAGTGCTGGAAAAAAATGGTGGCCACACAAAATATTGGCACTTTGGGGCCAATTTGGACATTTTCACTTAGGGTGTACTCACTTTTGTTGCCAATGGTTTAGACATTAATGGCTGTGTGTTAAGTTATTTTGAGGGGACAGTAAATGTACACTGTTATACAAGCTGTACACTCACTACTTTACATTGTAGAAAAGTGTAATTTCTCCAGTGTTGTCACATAAAAAAAAGATATAATAAAATATTTACGAAAATGTGAGGGGGGTGTACTCACTTTAGCTAGATACTGTATATACACGTGTGTGCAATGCCAGAATGATGGTGCTAATAAAGTAGTGTTAAATCCTCAATTTTAAGCATACTGTATTTCCAATATAAGGACTCCTTCACATAGGGGAACAGATCAGTACACCTGTGTAGAGAGCAGTTTTTATCTGCCCCTAAGGTACAGGTGCTCTATGCAGCCAGCCTGTTAAAAATCAATGACAGGCTAACAGCTGCATGGATCTTCACTTGCATCCCTGAGTCTACATCCATGCAGGACTGATTGATGGCTCTGAACGTATTCTCTGTCTAGGTTCTAGGTTCAGAGCCATGCTGGTCCTGCACAAATGTACACTCAAGGCAGCCATTAGCCTATCATTGATTTTACCAGACTGGCTGTGCAGACCACCTGCAGCTGCCAGGCAGATAAACATGGCCCTCTGCATGGGTATAATGATCTGTTTGCCCATGTGAATGAGCTATATGGCAATTCAAAATGAATTGCTTTCACTTAGTAATTTCAGTAATAAAGCCACATCCTGCTGTTCTATTAGACTACAATTCTACTATATAGGAAAGGTGATATACTGTAGCTTCACAGTCAAGTTTACACATATGGTGTATAGTTTAATACGATTTATAATGAACAAGTCTTTTCAAAAAGCATTACAAAGATGCTTTCTAAAATTTTACTCTTTACCTAATTAAAATAGACCACTTTCCACACACTATAATGACCGAGGAATCCAAACGTATCCTAAGTTTTATCAAGGTAAACTGGATTGTAGTTCACAAAATTGAATAGTAATTGCATTTAATCACCATGTAGCATCATTGAAGTGCGTTTTAAGTGCATCTGCCTGAAGTGTGAATTTTAATTCAAGGACATTACTTTCTAGATGTGTGTGTGTGAACGTTTGACCTTTCTGTTTAATGCAGAGCGAAAAAGAACCAACACCATAAGCAGAAAGTGTTACCAAGGCCTCCATTTTACAGAATATATATATATATATATATATATATATATATATATATATATATATAATATATTGCAGTTCTGCTTGTATGATCAGTTTGCTTAAATTCAACGTTTTGGATAGATATGGTGATCTTGCTGGTGTTCTCCCAAAACTGAGATTTGGCCTTAAGAGGTAATATTCTGTCCCACAGCCATAAGGATACACACCGATTTGCCATAACATTACGACTATCCACCTAATAGTGAGTAGATCCTTTGCCACCAAAACAGCCCTGACCCATTGTGGCATGGACTAAACAAAGCATCACACTGCCTCTGCTGGCTTGCCTTTTTTTAATGCTATATCCTGGTACATATGTTTCCCAGGTAAGTGATGCCCACACACCTGGCCATCCTCATGTTAGATGAAAAAAAAAATGATTATCAGACCAGGCCACCTTCTTCCATTCCATTGTAGGAGTTTGCTTTTATCCATGGACATGGGTCAGAATTGGCACCCTGACCAGTCTGTGGCTACACGGCAACATACCCAACAAACTGTGATGCACTATATGTTTTTTTTATTATTGGAACCAACATCAACTCTTTCAGTAATTTGCGCTATGGAAGCTCATCTATTGGATCAGACTACATGTGTCTGCCTTCCCTCCTTATTATCATCGGTGAGACTTGGCCACTCGCATGACCCTGTTGCCAGTTTTCCTTCCTTGGACCACTTTTATTAGGTCCTAACTTCTGCAGGCTGGGAACATCCCACAAGAGGTGATGTTTTGGAGGTGCTCTAATCAGTCGTCCAAGCACTACAATTTGACCCTTGTCAGAGTCGTTCAAATCTTTGCGCTTAAAGGGGTTGTAAAGGTTTGTTTTTTTATTTTCTAAATAGGTTCCTTTAAGCTAGTTCATTGTTGGTTCACTTACCTTTTTCCTTAAATTTCCCTTCTAAAGGCGGCCATACACGGTTCGAATTTCGAAAGCATTTTCTTTCGGTAATCGTATGAAAGAATTTTCGTTCGGATTTTGCGCCGTTAGTGGGCTGCAGCAACAGCCGATTTTCGTGCGAAATTTGAGAAATCCGACATGTTGGAAATTCTTTGGAAAAACAAATGATTTTCTGATCAATGATGGGAGAATCGTGCGAGAAATGTAATATAAAAAAAAATGCAATTGTGCAGGAAACGAATATTCCCGGAGAGAAACGAATATTCCCGGATCACAAAATGAACTTTCTGATTTTGAAAAGAAAATTTGTGCGAAATTCGACCGTGTATGGCCTGCTTTAATGTTTTTTTTTCTTTGTTTTCTTTGCCTGAATTTCTCACTTCCTGTTCCTCCTCAGTAAGCTGTTCTGAATGATTTTCTACCGCTCGGATGATGGTGGAAAGCTTATTGAGGAGAAACAGGAAGTGAGAAATTCAAACAAAGAAAACATTTTTAGAAGGGAAATCGAAGGAAAAGGTAAGTGAACCATAATGCACTAGCTTTAAAGGAACCTATGTAGAAAATAAAAAATGAACCTTTACAAGCCCTTTAACTATTTTTTTTTTTTTTCTGATTTCTACACATCAACTTCATGGAGAGCATGTTCACTTTGCTGCCTCATATATTCTACCCACTTTCAGGTGCCTTTGTAAGATGATCAATGTTATTCACTTTACCTGTTAGTGATTGTAATGTTATGGCTGATTGGCGTATATATTCTGCATTGGAAAGCAACCAACGACGCTAAATAAAATTCTATATAATAAGTGTATAACTGGTTAAGAGTGAGGGTAATGCCCTGTACACATGGTCGGAATTTCCGACGGGAAAAAGTCAGTCGGGAATCCCAACGGGCAAAAAGAGAGCTGTTCCCTTTTTTTTTGCCGGCGGGTTTGGTAGTTTTTCTGTCGGAAAAACTGCGAGGGAGCATACACATGGCCAAAAGCTCTCCTTGCAGTTTTCCCGTCGGAAAACCTGGTCGTTTTACCCGGGGGATTACAGTTTTTAAAGTGGAACTTTAGGCAAAACTTTTTTTTCTCGTTTTGGATAGAGCAAGGGAGGGTTATAACCACCTACTTTGATTTTGCCATCTGTGTCCCATTGTGGAGAAGTGACAGGAAGTCCAGGCAAATTAAGGGAATTCCTTGGGGACCCCCCAGGTCTACCTATTTGAAGATTTCCCCACAATTTACTTTTCTGGGGACAACCCAGAGGTTTTTTTCAATGATGAAGTTAAACAGGACAAATCAAGAGGGTGAATCTTCTGAACGGGGGGGACAGAGACTGCAAAAAACTGACAGGGGTTCTAATCCATCTCCACTCTATTCAAAACAGTTATACTTTTACAGCAAAAATGTAGGCACACTGCTAAATACATAGAATAAATACATACAAGGGGGCCATTTTGTTTGCCAAAAGGATTTTGTATCTTTGACTAAGCCGTCCTGAGATTTTATACAGCTCTGCCAGACAGCTGAAGACCTTAATTTTCTCTGCTACAGTTAAAGTGATTATTTTTATAGGAAAAAAAAAACTCAACTTTACAAACATGTCATACTTACCTGCTCTGTTGCAGAGGATTTGCACAGAGCAGCCCGGATCCTCCTCTTCTCTGGTCCCTCTTCTGTGCTCCTGGCCCCTCCCTCCTGATCAGTACCCCCACAGCAAGCAGCTTGCTATGGGGGTACCTGAGCTTAGTCGTAGCTTCCTGTGTCCATTCAGACACAGAGCCATGGCCCGCCCCTTCTTTCCCCTGATTGGCTGGCTGTCTTTGACATTGGCTCCCACCACTTTGTCTTAGCCAATCAGGAAGGAGAATGTCAGGCGGCTGAGAGGGACCTCAGGTAAGTGCGAGGGGGAGCTGCACACAGAAGGCTTTTTATCTTCACGCATAGAATGCATGAAGATAAAGGGACTGTAAAGGCAGACGTTTTAAGTAACCCTTAGGCCGCGTACACACAATCAAATTTATCAGCTGAAACTGGTCCGACATGCCGTTTCAGCAGACATCTCCGATCGTGTGTACGGGCTAGTGGACATGTTTTCCCAGCGGACAAATTTCAAAGCATGCTTTGAAATTTGTCCGCCGGAGACATGTCCGTCAGATATGTCCGCTGGTTAGTACACTAACCAGCGGACAGAAATCTCTGCGCATGCGTCGAATGGATTCGACGCATGCGTGGAAGTACTTTACTTCCTGGAGTGGCGGCGTCAACGTCACCACCGCGTCCTCTGCCCGAGTGGATTTTCGTCCGATGGTGTGTACACGCCATCGGACCAAAATCCGATGAGACATGTCCGCTTCATCGTGTGTACGCGGCCTTAGAGGTTTTGTCCCTCCTCCAGCTTGTTGGACAGTGAAAGAATCCGACTGATATGCTTTTATCTCTATCATTCTGCTTTCACTTCCTAGAGCATTATTTTCATTGACACATGAGTAATGCCTTTCAATTGATTGTCAAAGTACATAAGTGAAAAATGTAAGATTGTTCTTGTTTTGAATGTAGTATAAACCCGTGACTATAACTTTTGTTCCAAATTTCTGATTCTCTTACTGGCAGGATGAGCGGGGTGGCGAACCGGAGAACGGTGATGACTTGGAACTGGTGCAAGATGAAGAGGTAGTAAAAGTGGATACAAGAAACAGAAAAGAAGGCTATTACTGATCCTGTTTTTTCTAAATGCCGAAACATGTACTTGAGCCTTTTATCTAAGAGGCAGAAGAAGAAAGTAAAATGTAGATGGCACAAACCATGGAGTGCTCCTAAATTACATGTGGAGGTAGCTGCAGATCGATGGACTGATGCATTGATGGACTTGCCTCTATGTATATTAATAAAATTCAGAAGGGCTTTGGTTAGGACTTTTTATGGACAAATACCTTTTCTGTGCTGCACTAGCCTCAGAAATGCCTTTCTCTCTGTTTGTGACTGTAAATGAGGAATATATCTATTTTTTATAACTTCTGTGCAGCTCATGCAAGTTTCTTACCAGAATTCTGTTTCTCAAGTATCGCAAATTGAAGAGCGCAACAACTTTTTATGCATTGTCGTTTTTGTTTTTTTAAGGCGCAGAAGAGAATGATTTGTTCTTTTATATCAGGAAAGCTTTGTTGGAGCATGGTCAGTTTATTTGAGTGAATCATCCAAGGCTTAGGCCCCGTACACACGGCCGAGAACCTCGACGGGCGCAACACATCGTTCCACCCGTCGAGGTTCTCGGCCGGCCGTCAGATTCGGCGACCAGCCCGTCGGGAAAGGCGACCAGCCATTCATCCCGACGGGCCGTCGAGCAAATAGAGAACCTGCTCTCTATTTGCTGACGGGTTTCCCGACGGGCTAGGCACGGCGAATCCGTACACACGGCCGAGGTTCTCGGCAGAATGAGGATTCCAGCGAGGTTCTCGCTGGTTTCTGCCGAGAACCTTGGCCGTGTGTACGGGGCTTTAGATGTTTGTGGAATTCCTGTTAGAAGGACCTTTTGCTGGAGTTTTGGTTAGATACTTGTTGATTTTACCATTTGTGGCTTTCTAAAGTCCCTCTCTGGGACTTCAGCAGCGAGCCTTCCACATGCTGACATTCTGTGCTCAGGTCCTGTTATCTTAGAGACTGACCTTCTGCTGATATCTACATAATACAAATAAAAATTCCAACAATATGGGTGAGACCTAATATATCTATGTCTAATTAATAAAAAATAAAAAAATGTATTATGTTATGTGTGTGTAGTGTGTGTGTATATATATATATATATAATGTGTGTGTGTGTGTGTGAGATTTTTTTATATATATATATATATATATATATATATATATATATATATATATATATATATATAAATAAATTATTATAAAAATAATTCGGGATAACGTGAGGAAGAGTTGGAGAGAACCTGCCATATTTTCATTGGTGTCTGTACCACCTCTTCAATTAATCACTATTGGCTTTCTTTCTGGAGTTTCTATAGACCTTTCATCTGCAAGTTTGCCCACTTACTATGGTTAAAGGGGCTTAATGTTAAAAACATTATTTTACATTATAAGGGATGTAGCAGAAAAATTTAGTCATCCTGGGGGGGGGGGGGGGTAGATGGATAAGAGAAAGAAATATATATGTATGGAAAGCTGCGCAAATGGCCAAGAAAGTTCTAGATTTTAAATATTGATAATTATAATAGTGACGGATAAGAGCAGCTTTTTGTAAAGTAAACTTTAAATAAATGAGAGAAATTTATTGAAAAAATGTATTTGAACTGTGCTCACTTTAAGTGAATAAACATTGAAATTATTAAAGTGCAAAAATGTATCAAAGTGTCAGCAAACACAATCATCAAATACACAATGTATAACAAATAATAATAAAAAAAAAATATATATATATAAGCGAAAAGCCCCCATCCTCCCAGTACAAATTCACCCCCCCCCCCCCCCCCCCGATGGAAATCCCCTTTCCTGGCTCAATTATTTGTCCCCTCACCCCCCCCCCAGCTCAAATCTCTCCACCCCCCCCCCCCCAAAAAAAAACTTCCCTCCTCATAGCACAAATTCTCAAATTCCCCTCTGAGCCCATACCCCCTCCCCCCCCAATCGACCCCAAATTTGTGCATATAAAGTAAATATTCTAACTCCAACGAATAAACCTAAACCTTGAATGAACAGCTTCATAGCTGCCTAATA